>JAGVSP010000570.1:0-107096 GCA_022494985.1 Micrasema minimum
ATTTTTTTAAAAAAACAAACAAATTTTAGGGTTAATTGATTTTTTTTTAAAAAAATTTGGGGGCCCAAAAAAAAAATTTAAATTTTTAGGGGTTTTTATTTGAATTCTCCCCCAAACCTGAAAAAATTAAATTAAATTTACCCTTAATTATTAAAAATTTTATAAAATTTTAATTTTTTAAAATTATAAAAACTTTGAAAAAATGATTTTATCACAAATAAATAATAATTTGTTTGTCTTTTTTCCTCCTTTAAATATTTGCATTTTTTGCGGTCATTTGGGTTAAAGCGAGTAAATAAAAAAATTTCAACCCGGTTGGGCCATTTAAAAAAATTTCCCCCAAGCCTGGGGTTTTGGTAATTAAAAAAAATTAGCCCAACTTTCAATGGTTTTTTTAAAAAAATTTTAAATTTTTTCCCCTTATTTTATTTTTATAATTCATACTGTTTTCAAATCATTTCTTTAAAACTATCATCCTTTAAAAAAAACGCATGAAGTCATATCCAAACTAAATGCTCCCAAATTTAACCCATTTTCTTAATTTTGTCTACTGAATATTACAAAACTATTTTGTTTTTTAAAGTTGTCTTTTAAATACTCCAAAACTAATCAAATCATTTCTACTTTGTTTTAGCTTCATCTCAAAGCAGCGAAAACACTCCACCAGTGATGTTGCTGGACAGAAACTGGAGAATACCTTCGACAGAAGCTGTTGGTGCCGTGGTGACGAGGGTTAGAGCCGAGGATATGGAGAGAGATCCTCTCATCTTTGGATTGGAGCCTCTGCACCATGGACCAACACCCGTTGGTCAACATCTTCTCCCGTTCACCATTGATAATACCAAAGGGGTTGTTTATCTCAACAACGTTCCCTTTTTATGTAATTTTAATCTCTAGCTTTCATTAACCATAAATGGAAGGTGGAAGTTAAAATCATTTGTAAGTTTTAAAAAAAACTTTTCAAACAATTTTTTTGATTTTTATTTTTGAAGGAGGTAAAAAAAAACCAGCTTTCTTTTCTGTTCTGGTACTTTTTATTCACCTATAAAGTGTTATTTCAGGAAAGTTTTTTAGGTTTGTTTGAAAATTTGTTAATAACCTTGTGTTAAACATAATTACATTTCGTAAGAATTTTTATAGGAAAAAAATTAGTTGAAAAAAAGGATGAAAGAGGCTGAATAGCTTTTAAACCCAAAAAAAGAAGGTTAGATGGTTTGACTATGAGGAAAGGGAAAAAAAGGTAAAAAGCAGTTAGGGGTTAATTATCGACAAAAAAGAGGTAAGTGGATACGGGATTGAAATGGAAAAGAAGGTAATTGGAAAGCAAAGGGGAAAGTCGGAAAAGGGTATGGTTTTTTGAATTTTGGTTTACTCATTTTCTCCAATATTTATATGAGATTATCGACTTGGTGGTGTTGAAGGTTATGTATTCTTGAAATTAATACCTAGCTTTCTTTTTCACGTTGGTTTGTTACAACAGTAATATATTCATGCCGCTACTAAGTGTTTATTTTCAGGAAAGTTATATTTTAGGCGTGGTGTTGGAAAAAGAAGGATGAAAGTAGACTGAATGCTGTTGAAATGCGATCTCTCAGGCAAATGTGTGGTAAGACTATGTAGGATAGGTATACAAATGTCGAAATTAGAGCAGAGTGCAGGGCTGAGATAAGCATTATCGACAATATTAAAGGAAGGGCTTTTACGATGGTTTGGTCATGTGGAGCGAATGAGTTACAAAAGAACGGCTAAAAGAAGTTTAAATGCAAGTGTGTCTGAAAGTCGGAATAACCGGCGTATGTGCATGAGAAGATGTATGAATGTAGAGGAAGCAAAGGAAATCTGTCAGGGCAGAGTGGTATGGCGTTCTATCCTCTCTGCCTATCCCTACGGGGAAAATGGCGTGATGGTTAGTTAGTTAGTTGTGTTTTACTTATTTTTCTTTTTCAGGCTGGGCAGAACATATTCTTGTACGTTACGGTCACAGATGGAAAATTGACAGCCAAAAACGAAGTATGGGTGAATGTTGTCAACACAACAGGACGAGATAATTCACAAGTAAACTACTATCCCGGAGGAGGAGTTGCAAATGGACAACCAAGAGTGCGACCGCCATTCCTGTCCTTGCCAGGATTTAACCAAAGGCCACAACTTCCTTTAATACCACCCAACCTCAACATTTACAACCAACCAGCGAGCAACTACGGACCAGATGAACAAACAAGCCAAAGCAATAAAAAAAGAGTTCAAACTAAAACTTACATCGAAGATGATTTAGATATAAGCAATGAAACTGAGACAAAGACTGTAACCAAAACAACACAACTCCAACCGACAAATCCTCTTGTACCCAAATTTGACTACCCACCTGGTACAAAGCCAAATATTACAAAACCTTTCGAAGAAAAAGAAGGGACCTTGTTGACGAATGAAATCGACACTAAAACAAATATTGTCAACGCAACAGAAGGGGCTGTCAAATCAGTTCCTGATCTCACTACAACTATAGTACCAGTTGTATCAGTTGTTGCTATCTTCTTCATAGTTGGAGCTATTGCTTTTGTGTTTAGAAAAAAGATATGTCCTTCGAGGTCCAAGGCAAAGAAAGCAAAAATGGTAAGTTATTTTCAATATTCTAAGATTTTTTCAATTGTTTAATATCATAACACCTCAAAAATTTATTTCACAACTATGACCTTTGCACTACTTATTCGAATAATATATTTTACTAAGTCTGTGTCACAAATGATAAATTAAGCTTCTTGTTTTGAAAAGGGTTTTGTGGTAACGCCAACTGTCTAAATTAGACATGTCTAACTAGGGTAAGTTAAACAACACGGTTTGCATATCCCATATATGAAAATTCTGTTCTGTTATAATAGAAATAAAATAAAACTTTAAAGCTTTTAGTAAATAAACTATTTTTTAAAAAAAAACAATAAATAGTATCAACTTAGTTAAAACTTTAGTAAGATACAATAAAAGAACGTGCTAGTGAAAAATATTTTTAAACCTTAGTTTGATGGTACACGGTTTAAGCGAAATGGTGCATAGGCCACTGCATCGGTGCACCAAGTGCAGTGTATCTTTATTATTTAATTACATGAAGGTAAGATAAGGTAAATACCTACCAGTCCAAGGTATCACACATGAAATATGAATATGAAAATCACATGCAAAAATATACAATATCATGTTGACCCCATACGGAAATCGAACTCACAACCTCATGCATGGTCCCCAAGTGCGCTACCACTATGCTACGAGGCGGACTAAAATACGTTCAACTTTATACGCATTGTAATATTCTATAAAAGGAAAAAGGCTATCATTGAAATATATTTTACAGTTATAGATATCGCGGGTTTTATGGTTCTGATCGGAAATAGTTATTGGTTAGAAGATAAAATGATTCAAAAAAATACTCTCTTAAAACGTTTGCCCCTATTTTATCGTTTTGAATATAACGTTATTTTTTCCGGTAAAAAACCTGACGACCGTCTAGAAGTTTTAAAAATGTTTGTTTTTGATTGACGATTAAAACTTTATTATTATTTCAGTAAGTAGGCTAGGCACTAGGTATCTTCTAGTATCTAAAACAATAAACTCTGTTGTTTTTTATTGATTTAGGTATTGTTTTTCTTAATATCAATTTTCTTTGTTTTTCTTTACGTTGTTTTTCTAATTCTGCTTATTTTTACTTTGTATTTTTTAATTCTACTAAAATCCATTTACTTCTATAATTCTTTATATTATATTGTATTATCTATAAGTCTATAACAGTCATAATATTCTTCATACCACACAAATACTTAAACTTATACTTACACTCTCTACACTACTGTTTCTATCTTGGAACGGTAAAGCCTATTTAGATAGAAGCCACACGAAGAATTATTAAGTGTATATTATGTATAATGTTAAAAAAATGTAATGAAGTACTGAAATATAAAATGAATTGTACATTTTTATGTTATGTACATATGTACATAAAAATTTAAATAAATTAAAAAAAGAAAGTCATCATCATCATTCAACATCCACCCCCTATGTGGGTAATTTGGATTCCACAAACTGCCTCACAGCCAAGCGATCGGCCTCCGGTTCCCTGTACATCTGTAATTAACTATCCATATTTTTTACAATAACATTACAAACTCATATTAATTTTGATTATTAAATTAATTTAAAGACGAGTATATAATACGTAAATATCTAAAACAAACTACACCCTTCTTGATATTTGATGCCTAGAATATCATTAAACTCCCATTCAAACCGTTTAAGTGTTATTAGAAATAGATTTTGATAAGCTGGGGATGAGATAATTATTTGTTTAAATCGGTTTACATAATTTAGAAGCAAATTTGATTTTACAACATATTTTACTTAATTTTATTCTACATGAAATATAGTGCGAACAAATGCGATCTCTTAGGCGAATGTGTGGTAAAACTATGTGTGATAGGTGCACTAATGTTGAAATTAGAGCAGAATGCAAGGCTGAGATAAGCATTATCGACAAAATTAAGAAAGGTCTTTTACGTTGGTTCGGTCATGTAGAGCGAATGGATGATGAAAGAACGGCTAAAAAAAATATATGATGCGACTGTGCCTGGATTTAGAAGTCGAGGAAGGCCGAGAAAGACATGGCATGATCAAGTAAAACAAGTGCTTGAAAGTGGGCATGTAAGAAGTCGGAATAATCGACGTGCGTGCATGAGAAGATGTATGAATGTGGAGGAAGCAAGAGAAGTATGCCAGGACAGAGTGGTGTGGCGTTCTATCCTCTCTGCCTCCCCCTTCGGGGAAATGGCGTGAAGGTTAGTTAGTTTAGTTAGTTAGTTAGTTGAAACATAGTCTACATGTCAACAGTGTCTTTGTTACTAAATAATTCATTTAATTAAGAAATCACGAAAATATAAAATGTATCCCTAAAAAGTATTGTAGGTAATTTGCCCGTTTTTTCTTAAATTTTAAAACACTAAATTAAGTTTTATTTTTCGCGAGATGTTTATTTTCATTTCTGGTATAAAGTAGCACAGTTTATGAATCCTTTTAGCATTCTGTTAGTCACGTTCGCAAAAAAATCTACGGTCGAATTATTAGAATAAATTCTACACTTTACCTCGTTTTCTCCCAATTATACATAACGAGGTGGGAGACGATTTCAAAAGCAAAATTACGTTCACATTTTTTCTAATGGAAGCTATGTAAAATCACGTCATTAAATATTTTCAGTGTCGTTTTTACGTTATTATTTTACGTTACGTTATTGTTTCACGTTACATTAAGTTCAATTTACTTTTAATTAATTTTACTCAATTAACAAGTTCATTATGTATTACTGATGATAAAATATAGAAAAACTATAATTGGATGGCTATAAAATAAGTTTGTTACCGTCAGTAATTTTTATTTTAATCATAACTTTTGATGCAATTTTTTTTCCCACTGGATTGTAAAAAAATGGATAAACAACATCCATATATGAGGATATTACAAGCAAAGATAAAAATCTCCGTTTTCACTAAGGCTTATAATCGTCAGTAACTAATTTACTTAGGAATGCATGGTACGGGAATACACGGGGCAGAAGACAATGCTAATAAGTTTTAAGCAATTATAAGCCTTAGCGAAAACGGATCAAACTTTTGCATCGAAAGGCCTCATACGTACACAAATAATTGCATTTAAGGCTGATTTCATCAAGACGGAAATTAAATGCCATTAAAAATCGTTAAATTATTGTAGTTTCCTTAGATGTTTTATAATAATACGTAAATTTCAAACAGATATAAGTTTGTATTCCCATTTGCATGAGAAAGGCATAAAAATCAGTTAATAACCAAAATTTTTTGATCTGGAACCTGCAACTCTTATTTGTTAATTGTTACTAGTAACAAGTATGCTAAAATATGCGTAAAAACGAGTCCTTATAGGGTTTGGCCTTTTTTCAGTCGGTAGGTAGGTACTCAAGAATACAAACTTATTGAATGATTTTTTTTTTATGTAATAAATTGAAATTAAAATATAAAAGAGTATACGATGAGCAAAATTGTTTGCACGGTGAGCTTTGGAAACGATAAATAAAAATACCGAAAAACTTTTCAGAAATTACTTAGGTGTTATTCCAAGAAATATTGCAGGTGATGATTGAACATGTCCTTTACAGAGCAAGGACCCGACTGGAGGAATAGTCCTGCAGGATGCTCCTAGGCTGGCCATCCAGGGCTGGAGGGTTCCGAAGGCGTTCTCCAACCGATACGAAACCCAGGGCCGGACCACGGCCAACTCACAGGTTGGGAATTCATCCCTAAATCACTAACCCACATCGACAATCATTTACTAATATTCATCTCATCGAAAGTTGTACTCATCGAAAGTTGTAATCACCCATTAAATCCTGAAGACTAATAATCTTGCCTTCATGATCTTAGTGTACCAATGCAGTATGCAACATTAGTTCGGATAAGAGATAGTAGTAATAGTAGTAAATCCTTAATGCGCTGTTTGAAGTATGATGACTTATTTAATTTATTTAAACATAATATATAAACGAAATAGTTAACAAGTAGGTACTGAGAATAACAAGAAAAAAGCGAAGATATACGAACGAGTGGTAATAGATTTTATTTAAATGGAACAATATAGTAAAAGTTAAATAAATAAAATTATTTCAAAATAGATTTTCAACCGATTCAAAAAATTGAACACCTTTAAATTAAAATAATCCAGATCTTCATCATTTACAAGCCTGGTCATTGACTACATAAAATAAAAAAGTTTATGAATAAGCGGATATGAGGCTCCACTACTGACAATCCGTCGGCGGTTTGCGTCAAAGCTGTGGGATGCGGACTTAGGAGGTAAGCGGGACCTGGCGGCTGATCACATGGCTTGGAGGCAGTTTGTGGAATCGATATAAATATCGATATGCTCCACATGCGGAGCGGATATGGTGTGATGATGATGGATCTGAGGTTAAAAAATATTGTTGAAACATAATATTTTCTTTAGTTCTGGATTTATATTAAAGTATTTATCACACTTCCCCTCTGTTTGAGAGTATAATGATTTCCCTTGATAGCTAATCGTCTTCTTGAGAGATTATAAACAGTTAATCATAAAACTTCTGCCTTTGTCGTTTCCTGGATAATATCTTAAAAGCAAGGTTCCTACTCTACCTTCAAAGAGATTTCTCATATTTTTCACAAATATTCCAATCAGTTTCATGATGCCATCAATTGTTTTTTTAACTCTAAAATATTTCAGAAATATTACTCTAAAAAAAATTAAAAAAGCATTTCATAAATGTACCAAAATTAATGATTTATTATTAATGATAGAAGATAGTGATTTATAAGAAAAAAATACAGCCTCAGCCACGTAAAAAGATGAAAAAAAATACAAAAAAATGTATTTGCTTAAAGAGAAAATTTTCAAATTCTGGAATACGGAGATTAAAGCGTTTACAGGGCTTATGACCTGTCATTGGCTGGGTCAAGTGTCGTATTACAATCTTCCCCGTTCCGCTTATTAGCGAATATCCGAACAGGTAAACATTTTTATTTTCCTTATATGTTACATGTTCCCAACGCATCCAACTGCGAGTTGTTAACGACATCTATGTATTGACCTTGAAGTTGAGTATTTTATTAGCCAATTACTTTATTTTTGTAATTGGGTATTTGTTAGAATTAAATTAGTTACTAGTAATCGCCTGCAAACGACTGCAATTTATATTTTTGTTAGACCAGGATTTTATATTACAACATTTTAAGTGTGTTCACATATTGTACTTGTTCACAAATCTGTAATTTTCCCATGACGGGAGTAGGTATACATTGATTTTTATATTTCTACAGATCTCTGTATTCATCTGAAGTGGAATTTTTCAAATTCGGAATTATGTATATTCAAGCCTTGAATATCGATGAATATGGATATTATATAATATTTCAGTTCAGTGCCGCAATACGGCGATTTATAATAGGTATGCCAAAGTTAAAGATATTTAAAATTTTACTTTATATTTGATATTTAGTTTTTCCCTTTAAGATTGGGTAAATTTTCTCCCAATAAAAAAATCACCTTTGCCCGGATAACTTGTAGTACTAGACATCATTCCAATTTCAGAAGGATCTTAAATTTATCCTTTAATATTAAATTATGATTAATCTTGAGATATAATAAATAATATGTAAGATAATAAATATTTTTTTTACGATCATAATTTAATTTTTACTCCCTAAAAATATTTTTTGCTACTTATCACACTTCACCAGAGAGGAAATATATTTAATTTTGTTTGACCTTTATAAGTAAGTAAGTCAAAATATTATCTTGTTATTAAACGACACACCAGAAGTGTTCACTATTATTTTGAAGAGATTTCTTTTAGATATAATTTTTTTTTCATAGATTTTAACTTGTTTTGAAATATCGTTTCCCATTTCTCCAGGAAATACCAAAATTTCTAATGTTTCACAAAAAGTCGTTGTTCATAATTTTAAATTGATAATAATCTTATCCCTATAAGCATTTTTATTTATTTCAGTCTATATTTATTCCTATACGAGTTTTTAATTTAATTTCTCATAAGGTATGAATTTTTGTTCGCATGCCGTTGATAGTAATATTCTTTTGTTTTCTGACGTTGAGACAGATTCATAAGTCAAAGTCAATTGATTCCTTACCGCATTGGTTTCGCTTCGGTGGTGGCAAATGCACGTATAATATCGTCTTTTAATATCGCTTACTGCCTGAAAGTCTTTTCAAATCCGATTCGTTCTGGCGATGAAATTTGCATTATAATGCCTTTGTACTTAGTTCCACAGCATTCTTTCACCGTCTACAAATATAGCTTTTACCTTTCGAGTTACGGATCATTTTCAGGCTCTGAAAGGCCTTTTAGTTTAAAATCCCCAGTATCAACATTGGCGGATTCATTTTAATACAGTTTTTCCTTTTATAAAAAAAGGTAAATATCATAAAGCATTTTGTTTTTTTTTGTATTCGCGATAAAAGAGATTCTTTTTTACAAAAACTTGCAAAATGTTTCTGTAATGGATTTTAATTCAGCTCATCTACTTATAATCAGAATTACCTGTTAACCCAGTACGTAAAATGTTTTTTAACTACGTGAACATGCAAAAATAGTTTTCATAAAACACAAGAAGTAATATAAGTAAACAATAAAGGAATATTAAGTTCTATACGAGGTTCTATGACTTCATATAAAACTGCTTATCAAGAAGAAGCTTGTAAACTGTAATGTCTACAGGAACTATCATAAACTTCCGTTGAAAATAAGTCACATAGTAGTTAGATATTTTGTTTAAAATGTGATATTGCGGGTAACTAACATTACACGTGGTACTCGATGAAAATTTCTTGTAAAACTCTATTTCTTAAAAATTCATAGAAAATGCATTTTTCTCTTGGGTTTTCTATACGATACTTCTAATAATACTTTTCATAGCACTTAGAGTCTGACTAACTAAATAACCATCACGCCATTTCCCCGAAGGGGTGTGCAAAGAGGGTATAACGCCACACTACTGTCCTAGCAGACTTCATCCACATTCATGGACCTTCTCAAACACACACGCCGATTATTCCGACTTTTCGTAAGTGAGTCTCTTAGGCCGGAAGTCAAAATAAAAGTGAAGTTAAACGGAGAATGAATCAAGGGAATATTTTATTCACTGGAGTTACCTACGGTAGATGGCCTCCTTTGAAGATCTTTACTTTCCTTTACAATAAATTTCTATTTTACATAATCATTAATCTTATCCCGGCTTCCTTTATCACCTAGTTTATACAAATCAGCTACCTAACTGTCCATGTAGTAACGCTTCGAAAAATAATAACACTAGGAAGACGCGTTTCTATACAAATTTTCTAAAAATTTCATAACACCACTTATTGTCAAATTCCACCGTCTAAAGACTACAGCACTTAGACCAAAACACTCACACTTAGAAACGTGTGACGTAGATGTCTAGCGATGACGTAGATGCCTAGTGATGGCGTATGAGTGACGTATCTGGGTCACTAGCTGGCACTAGGCAAACACTAGGGTACGGTAGTATTTAACACGTATGGAATGCTACTACTCCTGAATAATTTTTTCGAAAGATGTACCGCTATTTAGGTCTGTACCGCAGTTAGAAAAAAAAACACAACCTTTTTTTCAGTTCAACTACTACAATATGAACATACTACCACAACTTCTTTAGCGTGATTAAATCGATGAGCATTGTTTACACCAAGCGCAGTAAATACTTGATACTTTGTTACATGAAAGGCAAGACCATCAGTCTCACGCTTTCAGCCATCAGTACGAACTACCCGATACAATAACTTTAAGTTTTGCCGTAATATGAATCATAAAATAATATTTCATGTTGACCGACCCCCGTCGGACATCGACCCCGTGGCCTGATCATGCTATGGAAGCCTAAATCGCTAATTAATCAACACCACGATGCGATAACAAGTCTAAAGACTAAATACAAAATTTATGGACAAGAAGTTCTTTATATGACGCTATGACAATCTGAAGAAATTCAGGAAACGTTTTACATCGTGCTGTGTATGTAGCCGGTAATGTATTTGTTAATACAGGAAAACGAAGAGAGTAGGTATCAGAAAACACAAACTTTATCATCCTACAAAATCATCTGTCTATCTGACAACATTTATCTTACCCGCCTCTCTCGCATGAATAAGACGCCACGTTATATTATTCAGATGTTCAATGGCTTCACTGGTAAAACAGTATGATTTTAAGTAGTCCCCTTTTTTTTAGCGTGTCGAACAAAATTAATCTTTATTTCTTTCGTAAGAATCACAGAACAATTATTACTTCGTACTGAAAATCTTTCCGAATTCAATTGAACATAAATTTTCATGGTAAAATGTTCAACAAATTTTCGTAATACCTACATACAAAATGGACACGTTTCCGTAAACTGGTGAAAGGCGCTTTATATAAATGTAGTATCCTAAAATATAAATAAACAGATAGTCAAAAAGACGCATTTGATATAAACGCTAGATTTTGACATTGAAATATTAAGAAAAAAAAACCGATATCATACCGTTGACTTCACGTTTATTCTGTTAATTATTATCGGAAGTAAAAGCATAATAATAACAAGTTACATTTATCAGCTAAAAAATATTTCGGATGCAGTACAGAATCAAATATTAAAAAAATCCCATATGTGAAATATAGGCGATCACTTCCAGATCCAATACACGGTACGATCTTTTTATCGTCTACGAATCAGTCCAGGAAATCCATACACGAATATATATATTGTGCAACATGTTAGTGGGTTGCGAATTAAATCATATTGCTATAATAAACGATGGCGAGTATTTAATCACTTTAATGATATGTAAACTTCCGTATCTAATTATTAGTTCACGTCCAGGTTTGCATTTTGGTAAAAAAATACCATGTTTTCGTATGCTTTTAAAGATTTTAAATCGTTCTCAACAACATAAAATATGTGAATAGTTTTCATGGACTACGACCACGGACTATTTGCAAAATTTTCTTGCGAAAGTTTTATCGTGACAACATTATACGGGTTTTTATAAAGGAACTTACTGGGATCTCACTAAGGTCGCATGCAAAGTGGTAAATACTTATCGACTTCAGTGCAGAAAGTGCAATTTAGTAAAAGCCAGGATAGTTTATACGAAGGGGATTTTTTTCATATGCATTATAAAGGAAGAGAGAGTGAAATGAAACCAGGAGGCAGTAATGATATTCATAATACTAAATGTAAAAAACATATACCAGCCAGAAAGTGTTTGCCTTTACAGTTATCAGAGGACGCCAAAAAATGAAATATGATCTGCAATATTATCATTGCAAAAAAATATTGTAAAATAAAGACCTTATGTTGTAATGCGAACTTTATAAAGGACGAAAACAGTATCGTTTTTTTTTTATTTTTTTAAAATTATTTTGGTTTACGGACTTAAGTCCATTTCAAACATAAAATTATTCTATACACATATATACACAGGTACAATTAAAATAAGATACAATTAAGGGAAATAAAAGCTAGGACAAATATTTAAGTATACATTTAATAGAAAACTACCACGAGACAAGATCTGGTCTATTTTAAGTGATTGTTTAAATCTGGAAAAACTAACACCAAAAAAGTCCAGATCCTTTCTCGAGTTTACAATGCGACACAATCGTGACAATAGAGCATGCAAGCATAGATTGTGCTGTGCATGTGTCGATAGGCATGCGCTGTTTGCACCGATTTCAATATCATCAATTTATCCGGCCTACAGTTCTGACGAATCTCCAATTAGGATGAGTTAGTTATTACAGTTTTGATGCAGCTTAAGCGCGATTTTTGTCGATTATTATTTAACACAAGGAAGCTGTAATCGTGCGAAAATTTAAGAGATGAATTGGGCGGAGAAAAAGGCCAAACGAAAGACTCAGCTCCCAGGCGAAACACAAAACAGATCACAACGATTTCTTTACGACACAATTACACAATGGATGCGGTGTTTAAATAGTTCAAGGTTGATTTTATGATGATTGAATGAGAAAAATGCGTGATCGAAATATGCGTGCGGGTTTTTGTAGCGGATGCGGTATTGTTACAACTTTTAGACTACCCGCGAAGTGCCATAGATAATTGGTTTTGTGGATAGAGGAATATTGGAGTAGGAACCAAGGATTTACTGGGGCAACTTGTTCCAAGAATGACTAGTAACCAAACCCATCGGCCAAACCAAGTTTTTTGTTCAGAAAACTGTAGTCTATCAAAAGACACGCTAAATATATATAATTATTTATTTATTTATTTATTTATTGACGGACAGAGTCCATTTTAAACATTATAGATACACGAAAATTTTTACAAAGAAAAAAATTGCAAGGACAGAAATAAACAGCAAAGACAAAGAATAGATATTTTAAATTAAGTAAAATGCATAAGCTAACCAAAAGCTAACTATACAGATTCTTCAGCTGATTTATAAAGAAAGACATCCTTACACCAAAATAATCAAGATCTTGATGATCATTCACCCGCCTGATCATTCTGGGTAAAGGTGCCTGAGCGCCATAATTGGTCCTATGATGACCGAGGAACAGCATTTCATTATTTCTTAGTCTACGGGTGGGAACGTTAAAAAGAATATTTTCCAAAATTTCAGGGGCATCAATGAGACAGTTCATAATTTTATACATGCAGATTATATCCGCAATGCATCTGCGTTTTTCAAGACTTGATAAGCTTTAAAACTTCTCCATATCAGAATATGAATAGTCTCCTCTTTCCAGTCCCATCTTCCATGCATTTTTCTTATAAAACGATGTTGAACTGATTCAAGGCGCTTGATATGAACAGCATAATGAGGGGACCAGATTACTGATGCGTATTCAAGAATAGGGCGAACTAAAGAGCAATAAAGTGTTTTCAAGTGTAAGAATACTTTGGAAATCAGACGTAGTTCTATTTATAAAGCCTAAAATTTTTAAGGATCTGTTTACGATACTATCAAAGTGTTCAAGAAAGGTTAGTTTATTATCTAGGACCACTCCAAGATCTCTTATAGAGGTGACAATCGAAAGAATTTGGCCATTAAGTTTATAATCAAAAAGGATGGGGCCTTTAAATTTATGGTATGAAATAATTTTGCATTTATCGATGTTAAGTTCCATGTTATTAATTTAGCACCAAGTATTTTATTTTTTTATTTTTTAAGCGCAATCGTAAGTTATTATCGTATCGCATTGCACACACGCAATCCACGTCCCGCAGCTTTGACGCAAACTGCCGACGAATTGTCAACAGTGGACGAAAATCGAACTAGGAACCGATAATAGGAACTGTAAAAAACCTTTATTTTCCAATACAAAACTTATATGATTCTGAACACCGTAGAATTAATATTACATACATTGTGAACTGATGTCTATAATATACGGTGTACCTACATACGTACATAGTACTAGTACCTTCGCCCATAAACTCGCACGGTACTAACGTATTATAGAGTAACAAAATGTTTATCCTTAGATTACAGATCTGTTAGCAGGTGGAACTCCACAACATTCCCAGAGCTCATTGTGTAATATTATATCTTACTTTATGTCTTCTAGAATTCCTTCATCTGGAATAGTTACATTATGTAGAAATCAGGGTTGAACAAAAAGCTTTTAACTTTAACTCTGTTTTCAGTCTATTCAGCTTTACTACTTTCGTAGAGATACCAACTATCACAACTACTAAACATATTCGCATTATTACATATGATTATTTTAGTATTTTTACAAAATACGTACAACTGGTTTTCCATTAAAAAACTGAAACAGAACAGAAATTTAATATCATGCCTAAAAATTAAAAATTTCAGCATTCGTGATTACTCCCAAAATGTTTTATTTTGCCTAAGATTTTTTCAAATCCATCACTAGACTTGACAAAAAAAACATTAACCTTTAAAGATTTTTACTGATTCTTATTATAAAAATAAATAGAAAATTGAGTGTCGTAATCACAAACACTTTCATAAAAGGGAAAAAATATAGGTGCTTGATTAAATTTTCGTGAAATTTCGTTTTTTTCATTAATTGACTTGGTATCTACTGTCATCCGGCGAAGGCGTTTCGGCTGGCTAGGCCATATACTGCGTATGCCTTCCGAAAGCCCTTAACCATGCTTGCCTATTTTACAAGGCATCAGGTTCTCGGCGTCCTGGTCGTCCACTGTTGACAATTCGTCGGTAGTTTGCGTTCGAGCTGCGGGACGTGGACTTGACTTGGGAAGATGCACGGGAGCTGGCGGCCGATCGCTTGGCCTGGAGGCAGTTTGTGGATTCCATATGCTCCTCATAGGAAGCGGATATGGTTATGATGATGATGATGATGATGATTTCAGAAGCCTTAAATTACCTTAGACTCAAGAGTTCTGTCTCCGACTTTACAATTCCCTCAATCCTGGTCGGGAATTCCCGAAGCGTTAACTGTTACTAATGTACCTTTTAATCCTTGAATATCATATTAAATTCCGTGGGAAGAAAATAAATGATGACATGCATAATTTTCACAAGTTATCTAATGTTATGTTAGTGTTAACATATGATTAACAAATTTCACATGACAGAACTACGGTTATAAGGGATTCAGTAATGAAATAAGGAAAAGCCTATTATATATTTACGAATCACGGTCTAACACGGGAAACAAGAGAGTTTTTTTCTAAAAAAAAAGTGTTTTCTTACTTTTTTATTTTTTTTTTTTTTTAATTTTTTTTTTTTTATTTATTTCAAAAATACATTTAACATGTATTCCCCATGAGTTACAAAAAACTCATTTTGGGCCTATAAATAATTACATTGAATATATTATATATTCATGACAGAACACACAATTATTACAAACACAAAAAAATATGATTACAAACAAAATACAATCAAATACAAATACACTAATTATTTACACCTTCCACATACTGCCTGAGGTAATAGAGCTTTAGGCTGTTAGCCACATTACTAGAGCTTCGAATACCTTCAGGAAGCCTGTTATACTCCCTACAAGCCAGGTACAGCAGAGACATTAGACCAAATTTTGTAGTACGAGTATCAGGTGGGTGTAGATTGTGTTTTTGTCTAGTGTTGTAACTGTGAACATCTATGTGGCTTTCTATTTTGTATCCACCATTCGTAAATTTTGTACCCGTTATCTCTTTATTACAAAACATGATCCTTCTGATAAGATATATCTACGTCCCGTAGTTCTCAGTAGTCATCAGTGGATGAGTGGACGTAGGACGCCGGGAACCTGATGACTTATAAAACAGGCAAGCATTGTTAAGGCTCTGGAGACGTCAGCTTGGCAAATCATCTTTGTCTGATGACACTTAACACCAATGGTTGATCACCTCTGTATTTCTTACAAAATCAAACATCTGCACCCTAAGAACACTTTCGAGATACCTATTCTCAAAATTAAAGAGTCTGTTGTTTTAGGTTCTATATAATGGCATCATTATCATCACAAAACTAACTATAGTATTCATGCTCCATTGTCTCGATTGTGTCGTATTGTAAACTCAAGACGGGATCTGGACTTCTTCGGTGTAAGTCTATCAAGATTGAAACATTCACTAAAGTAGACCCGATCCTGTCTTGAGTGTATCCACATTTTATTCTTATTGTCTTATCTTTACCAATTTATAATGTTATGTCACATTATTTACTGCTTTTTGCTATCCCTATAATGCTTGTTTTTGTGTTTTAAAATGGGCTTGTCTGTAAATAAATAAATAAATAAATAATCTATCAATTTCTCCCAACGTGGAGCTGGATATCTTGCGGCAGATCGCTTGGATTTGACGCAGTTTGTGGAATCCATTTTCTCTAAATAATATTTGTATCAATAAAATTAAACTAATTTTGTTTTCAGATTTCGTCAGGCATAATGGATTCCAAGCCTCCTCCAGATAGGTGGGAGTTTCCTCGTCACCATTTAAAGGTGTTCGATATCCTGGGAGAAGGAGCATTTGGTCAAGTGTGGAGATGTGAAGCCACTGATATTGATGGTGAGTAGTATTAATATTGGTACAAAAGAAATACACGCTAACTTTATATTAGAGTTAAAAACACTCACATACTAGAGTAAAAGTACATTTTTATTTATTTATTAAAATAACAAAATGCATGATAAATAAAAACCACAGTATTAGTGAAAAATAAAGATTTCATTTATTTTTTTAGCCGTTCTTTCATCATCCATTCGCCTTTCTTAATTTTGAACCCGTAAAAGACCTTTCTTAATTTTTGTCGATAATGCTTATCTCAGCCTTGCATTCTGCTCAAATTTCAATACAATAAATAAAGTAAAATAAAAAAAATCTTCGGTAGATGTACAATTACGTTTTTGTAAATATATTTCGTATGTGATACCTTCGACTGGCTCTGAAGCATAATACTGATCATCTCGCCTTCATGTGATTTTGATAATTTTCAAGATAAACTGCAGTTGGTTTACTAATGTAGTGTCCTATGCACCATTTGGTGTGAGTAAAAGAAAGAAAGAGTAGTAGAAGTAAAAGGGTGTAAAAATTTATGGTACGGATTTATTTTGACAGAATTCAATGTAAGTAAATCTTACTTTATATAGACCAGTCAATGTAAATTAGTTTTCTTGTTCAGAAAACTGTGCAGAAGTTGTGATTTATTGCGCTTCGGAGAGATAAAATGTTTAAAATACAGGAAAGATACATTCTTGGAAATGTATATACTAACGATTTATCCCGATATTTAATAAAAAGCAATAAAACTAAATTCTAAGGGTGAACGAAAAATGGAAAATTAGTGATTTTGTACATAATGGCGGCTTCAGACTGCATAGTGGAGTAAGTATTGAAAATTTCAAATCTCTCAATGTAAAATGTGGACTTTCGCTAGCCGGAGATAAAATGTATATAACGTATCGATATTTAACAAGCAATACTTTTTGAAAAAAAAAAATAATTACTGTACATTACAGTGTTTTCGCATTGTACAAATATTAATTTTCATGTATCGTATCCTTCTTTTTTTCATTTCAGTTTTTCGCAAAAAAACAAAAACAAATTTTCATCTTCTTATTTTCTAAGGTTCAGCGTAAAAAAACAAAAACACAATTTTAGGTATTTCTAAGGTTCCGATAAAAATACGATATCACGAAAATTGCACAGTAAAAAAGCAACACTATTATATATGAAAACCAATTTACAAAAGAGTCTTTAATGCTATCTAAAACCTTATTTTTACTCGACTACTTTAGAAAGTTTGACTTAGACCCGAAATAATATTGTAAGGAAGTAATTTTGAAAGTTTTTAGCAGCGGGATGACATAAAAGTTTTTAAAGGAGATAAACCCTTTTTCATATTACAAAAAATTGATAAAATCATATTTTCAAGAGAAAATATTACAACATAAAAATATTTTAAAAGGTTCGGAAGGTATTAACTTTATTGAACGATGACCCCTTATAATAGAGATTATTTTTTATTTTATATTTGTCAAATTTTGATTGAATTGAATATAATAATTAGTGTTTTATAAATAAATATATTAGGTATGTATATAGTAGTAGAAATTTACGTAAGTATGCGAAAATTTAATATTGAGAATTTCTCAATTTACGTTAAATCAATTTACAATAAAGTTTTCGCATTTTGATGCTTAAATTATTATCAATTTCGTGTATTTTACACTCGTTTGAATTATTGGTATTTGCTTTTAAACAACATATTAAACTAAGGTAATTAATAATAATGTATATCCGTGAAAATTTTCGAAACTAGTCAATTTTGTATTTGGCATCAATAAACATTAAGTAACCAAAATATTAAGTTCATTAAGATAAATAATAACTCAATTTAATGTTGATTTGTATATAATAACAGCTAAATATTTCATCAAAATATACCAATGATAATATTTAATACAATTTTTGCGCTACATATGTACTATTAATATGTTTTTTTATCAGCAAGAGTCATGATTATGTTATTTAAATCCAACTCGATTTATGTTCCATTATTTATTTTTATTTAGTGCCAGCTGTTTCGCCGTTGTCAGGGCACTTTCAAACAATTTTAAGTCGAAACCGCTGTCACTAAAAATAAATAAAAACAAATTCAAGTTTGAATTGAATAATATAATGGGAAGTTCAATAAAATAAATACCATTCCAATTAATAACATCAAGAGTTATTTAAAATATATTTTGGAAGGTCAAAAAGTAAAAATAAATACATTAACTGTATTTTTTTAAATGGAGAGGATCTAGTTACAAGGAAGTGTTTACATCTCCGAACATCCATTTTGTAATTTATACGGGAGTCAAAATTAGAAAATTCTAGTGGTTTATAACTCCTTTAGCTGCACAGACACTGTTATGACAAAAATATAAATAATTTTGACAGCGCTTTGGATAAACTTAATCACAGTAATATTTACATATTTTGAGCACAAATCAAATTACCAGCAAGTTAATAAAAAATGCAGTATAAAAATCACACAGCAAACGCAGTATATGGCCCAGCCAGCCCTTGACGTCCTTCGCGGACTGACAGTAAATATGCTGCGTCCGTTATGTGTTCCTTACAAAAGTCAAACCACCACGAGCACACCTAAATTCTTCATAAGACACCTATTCTCAAAACTTAGTATTCTGCTGTCTTGCCCTAGTTTATGTATCGCAGCCATAGTGAAGAACAGAAGAAAAATAGTCCCAAGTAATAATAATCCAATGGTTCAATGATATGGGTTTTTAATCCATAGTGATAATAATCCACAGGTAATGATAATGGATAATAATAATAAAATAACTATAATAATAATAATATCTAACCTGTAAATGATATCGAGCAAGAAATTCAGTTTTATTTTGTTTACCTGTCGATAAATAAGTCAATATTATGTTTTCTGTATTCAAAACAACTTCAACTTCCTTGGATTGTTTTCATTAAGCACAATCGGCTTAGCTTTTATTGAAAAATATTAATAAATTGAAAAATGCAAATATAACAAGATTAAATCGATTTATTTTTATTTAAAAAATCCGAATAAGTGAAAATAAATCATGAACCAATTATTTGAAAAATAATCAGATTAACCGTATCTTAGGTTTCCTATTCTAAAACAGAAGTTTGTACTAATGTATTTTGTTTGTTAACTTATTGATTGAGAATCGGATATCACCAATAACTTAGTGTTTTCTTGTTTGAATTTACTGCATATGAATAACATGCCACACATTTAAAAAAAATAACAAAAATCAACGAATATAATTAACTTAACAGAGACAGAGAAGTTAAAAAGAGTATATGGATATGGAAAGCTGAATTTCTAATTCCGAAGCTCCGTTTCCAACTCACTCAAGACTCGAATGTTTAACCAATGCATTCTACCCGTCCTAACTTATGGCGCGGAAACAATGACTCTGACCAAGCAACCCTCCCATAAATTGCAACTGAACAGAGGAGCATGGAGCAAATTATGCTTAGAATAACATTTAGAGACAGAAAAAGGAACGATTGGATCCGACGTCAGACCAAGGTCTGCGACGTAGACGATTGAATTGCTTGGTTCAAGTGCAAATGGGCTAGCCAGAATGACGGATGACAGGTGGATGAACCGAGTTTTGGTGTGGAAACCGAGAAACCAGAAGCCTCAAGGACGTCCACCGATGAGATAGGGGGACGATTTCAGTAAGTTTGCTAAAAGACGGTGGGTGGTGAGGACGCAGGATCGGGAGGAGTGGAAGCGGGAGGGGGGGGGGCCTATGTCTAGCAGTGGACCTTCACAAATGATGATGGATATGGATTTCACTAACACACTCAAAATATTGTTTAAGAATCAACAAACTCAAACCTAAAACAGTACCTAAAACATTACACATCCTATTATCAAACCTTCTCTATATTTTAACATAGAAGTACACAAACCATTCAGAACCTAACCATTGACAATACAATATTTCACTGACAAAATATTAACAAATCTACCGTGAACGCGGTAAAAGTAACAAATGCGAAAAATATTTCAAAACCGACCAAAAAACATTTCCTATTTCGTCCTTTAAACGACAGATGGCATCCTGAAATGCAATTACCAAACGGATATTGCCTTATCGACCGACCATTATTTATTAAATACTTCGGGCGTCGCGACTCTTCGTCGCTATTTTTATTGAATTTAACCCACGCACATTTATTGAAAAATTTTACTTTCCGAATTAACTGGCACTCGTTTTTTACTTTAACAATTTTTATTTTAGTGATGTTATTGTCAAAGGGTTTAAAAATACTGAATTTTAGTTTTTTGGAATTGTGTTTTTAACGAAGCCGTGAAAATAAATTATTTGTCTTTGTGCAAACATGAAACCAAAGTTCAAACGGAATTGAAATTTTCTTTTAAAAACATTTCTGGGTTGGTTTAAAGCCCAGAAATGTAAAAAAAATCCAATGAACCAAAAACAGTAGCGACGCAAGCACATACAGAGTGTAACAAAACTCGATGAACAGCCGAAAACTGGTGAATCTACATCGTATTAGGAGACAATTGTGAAATATGACTTTTAAATCTGAGCTTGAAAAATTTGTTTTCTTATAGATAGATATCGATATTGATTAGACTAAATACATAATATTTGATATCAATTTGCAAAATAAATCGAAAAAAGACTTCGTACTCAATTTTCTCGAAAACTAAGGGTCAAATAAAAAAAATATATATATATATATAAAATCGACTCCAAATATTATGTAGATTCACTGGTTTCCCGCTTGTACATCGATTTTTGTTACATCCTGTATAGAGAAACGAAGGTACGAAGATATTTCTTTAAATTATTTTAGTGGATTATATCTGAATCAACTGGTACGAAAAACAATACAATATTATCGTGTGATGAAAACTTGTAAGCGAAAACTGCATTTTACCCATGGCGGGCTTGCTTCGATTACAATAATTGCTATCTTAACAGAGACGAGAATTTCGGATGGAAATATGGATATCTAGGCATTATCATGACTGTGTTAAAAGACCACTTGAAGATGTCTGTAAGATGGTGTATCTTCTCCGCACTCTTTACTTTTTACGTAAATTTTCTTTTACGAGTACGTATTAGGCTTAGTGTACCGATGCAGTACCCTATGCACCATTGGGTGCGGATACGAAAAGCAGTAGTAGTAGTATGGCACTCCTGCCAAGTCTAGTAAAGCGCAATGTATATTGATCATTTTATTACATAAAGGTAAGATGATCACTCATACGCTTCAGTACCAGTTCAAGGTATCACACAATGATTACCATACTCCGCGGTTAATCGTAGAGCTTCTTAAAAATATATATATTATATAAAAATAGTGTTATTGTTTCAAACAAGTTGCATTACAAATATGCTTAATACCCTATTATGCGTGCATGAGAAGATTTATAAATGTGGAGGAAGCAATATGAGTATGCCAGGACCGAGTGGTGTGGCGTTCTATCCTCTCTGTATACCCCTTCGGAGAAATGGCGTGATGGTTAGTTACTTAGTTATAAAAGAAACCTTCCAAAAATTGTACACTTATAATATAAGTGTAGTATATTATACTTATTCGTGTATAAGGGATTGTCATTTTATAAAGCAGTTTTAAGCAATTTAACAACTCATTAGTTTTTACAAACCGTAAAGGTTAATTATATTACTTAACATAGCTTTCTAGAATATTACGGCCGTCGTTATGAAGAAGAAATTAAGACCTTTGTTTAGAATGTACCTGTGTACCGTGGTTATTACTTATTACTTAAGTTTTAGAGGATATGTAGGTACCATTTAAGGCTTACGTTTATTACAGACATTCTGTGTCTTGAAAGCTTATAGTTTACTTCATGTAAAGCTTAAATTTTCAATGAAAAAATACTATGAATTTTAAGCTTAACTCTACATTGCGGTATTTTAGCTCGTTCGTTTTAGTTATTCGAGAATAATTCTTGGATTTAAAAGACTTCTTTTACTTTGGGGTGGGATGTTGGTCGAGAAACCGCGTCACGCTGATTTTTAAGAGAAAATGGCGCTTAAGAGAAAATGGCGCCACAGTCACTGATGCTTGTATCTGATACTTGTTTTTACAAGTATCGATACTTTTCCGTGTTAGTTGTTGGAGGTGGTCTGACTTTGACAGTTGTCATTTCTTTTGTTTATTTACTTCTTACGCGTCATTTTAGCGAATTGTTTTCGCTTCAATTGTTTGGAGGTGGTCTGACTTTGACAGTTGTCATTTCTTTTGTTTGATTTACTTCTTACGCGTCATTTTAGCGAAAAGTTTTCAATTCATTAACAAGTATCACACATTTTCATATATAATGCAAGAAAAAACAAAATAATAGAAATTAGATTGTTGTTACGTATGTTACGTGCATAATATTGAAAAATGTCTTATATTTCATTTATATATCCTGTCTGTTTGTGTGCGTGAGTGGGTGTATGAGAATGGCCAAAGAAGTATAACTTCCACCGTGTGGAACGCACACCGATTTTTTTTTTTTTCATTTACGGAAGCGATATCGTGTAGGGGAAGGTATCGTCCTCGGTTAAGTGGATTGTGTACAAACTACCATTAACACATTTTTAAAAACCTACTAGATTGCACACAATGCCAATAGAACCCAGATACAACTATTTAGGTCCAAGGGACGACACCTTCCTCTACTTAAATCTTCCTTCATGACTTCAATGTTTATTATATTTTTAATAGAGATATACAAAAAAATGTATGTTCAACGTTATTTGAAATGTTAAAAAAAAGAGTATGCCAATTAAAAATACTGATCTGTGTCTCTCTCATTTTTATGAAAAAAAAGACAAAATAACAAATGCATCACCATTTCAAAGTTTAATAAAGTTTAATATGATCAATAGACTAAAAAAATCCATCCTTTTTATGTTAAATAAATTTGTATAATTTCAGGTAAAATTGGACCATCTATAGTGGCCGTTAAGACTCTGAAAGAAAATGCGAACGAAAAGGAGCGAAGTGACCTCCTTTCAGAGCTTCAAGTCATGAAAATGTTGGAACCCCATCCAAATGTCGTCAGATTACTGGCGTGCTGTACAGAAAAGGTAAGTTACGGAATTACTTATATGTTATTCTGGACAAAAAGTAACGAGACTGATTTAATAAAATACTCAAAAAATATTTACCCACCCAAATTGATTATGTTTCCTTCAAAGTAATCCCGCAATTAGAAAACACTTGATGTAACTTTTTTGCAGTCTTCAGAACAGTTGTTATACACAGCACGAAGTTTCCTTTTGTTCCACATCAGACCATCCCGTCCGATCCTCACACTAAGTAAAACAAATTAGAAGCCATGTATCCCTTTGAAGTAAATATAAGCCTTGTACATTATAAGCAAGGCAAAATAAAAGCAACTCAAACTACAAAACCTAAAAAAAAAGTTGTTATACATTCCGTTATAGCCTTCAAGGCTGTCAGTGGTCCTCGTGTACGACTCCTTTGCAATAAAAACGATAGAAATTACTTTTTAGTCAAATCTAATTAATGTAAGAAATCAAACGCAGAATTTCTTATGAATAATGTAAAAATTAACAAGTTAACACAAAAAAAAATATAAATTCACTGATTGGAATAATGTTACCCGAGGAAAGCCTGACACCAAAAGCTTGTATTAAAGCTTAGCAGATTATATTGTACTAGTAAATAACCAAAAGAGGACGTTCTACATACGTTGAATAAATTTATAGCCTCTGATGAAAATTTCTTGTTTTATTTTAAATTCTAAATTATGTTGAAAAAAGATAATTTTGATTATTTTTCTTCTTTTAATAAGTTGTGGGTAGGTCGATACACGATATTCTCAGTGTCAATTTCACAAAACGCAAAAAATGCTTCAATATCTGACATAAGGCAAAAAATGACATTAAATCAGATAAAATGTTTGTCAGCTGTTTACAATATGCATACTTACCTACCAATTAAATATACACACCGATATTCATATAGCGTGTACCTTAATAAAATAGAGTCTCGTTACTTTTTGTCCACTGTAGTTCGCATAATACTTTAGGCTTATTTACTTACCCGGACTTAGCAGTAGATCCAAAAGCTAAGATTGTTAATGTATACTTTTAATAACTAGGTACACGTGTAATAATATATTTGACTTGTATGACCTAAATATAGAGAGTAAGAAATATTATTTTCCTCTAGAGGATTAACTTATATCTAACTTGAAAAATATGTTGCGGACAGATTTATCATCACTAGAAAAAGTTTTTTTGATACATATATCCTGTGTGTGTATTTTATATGTCAATTCAACACGTGTAATCTCGGGTTCAAATCGAAAAGAAGGTAGAAAACTCAATGTTAAATAGGTATGTATTTATTAATTTTTCTGATAATTTTGTAGATACTCTATAGGCGCAAAGACTTGTGATAAAATAGTACCCACCATATTATATTTTTTTATTTAAAAAAAAACACTTTCAAAATATTTTTTTCTTGATTTTTTTTTTATTTTAAGGAAACTAAAATTTGCAGTTCCTTATTTACATTTCCCCTAGTTTAAGTCTATAAGTCCTCCATTGCAAATAAAAATGTGCTAGCTGTAATTTTGATATCATAATCTGTCAAACAGTTTCAATCTGCTGAACGGGTATAATATACTGGAGGTGGCCCAGGCATCGCAGTCTTGCGGTTTAAATCCCTACTTCGTCACGTGTTGATTCCTATTTTCAAACACAAACCGCTTAGGCTTCGTAGATAATAGTATTTTCAAAACACTATAAGATTGCATAGGTTGCTTTATTGATAGTCCAATGTCGAAAATCTACATTTTAGTCAAGAATATATTGTTAGTCATTAAAAAATGTGAAAATAGAGTTCTTTCCGATAGCATGAATATCCTTAAAAACGTTTAAAATATTTAAAGTATATTTTTACCGGCAATGATCAAAAACATTTCTAAAAGGATTAAAAAAACCTCTTTCAGGACCCCATTTTCGTGATAATGGAGTACATAAGCCTTGGGAAGCTTGATATTGTAATTTTTAAATCTTTTTTTTGCATGGCCTTCCTTCGGGCCTCCATATGACATCGGGCGGAGAGACACTACGGGAACGTGCAGTACGCCGGAAGTCGGGCCTCCAGGGCGGAGCGACACTACGGGAACGTGCACGCCGGAAGTGAGACGCTAACGTCACGGGACCTCACAGCCTTCGTGTACCAAGTGGCGAGGGGGATGGAGTTTCTATCGGCCAAGGGGGTGAGTTGAGACAATATTAATGATTAAATTGAAAATGATCAATAAAAAGTACTTAAAGATGGTCGTGTGCGTGCATAAGAAGGTGCATAAATGCAGAAGAAGCAAGTGTGGTGAGCCATGACAGAGTGATGTGGAGTTATTCCATATGGAAATGATGATGGTGATGATAGTTTTAAGCAATTCATTTATTTTATCGATAGTGGCAATATGGTATGATGATGATTATTTATTTTATTCAAACAGAAAAGTACATAGGATAGAAATAAAAAAATTAAAATATACACTATAACATGTTGGGGTACAATTTACCAATATAATGCGAATACTGTATACTTTTCCAATAAAAAAAATTTAAATGAATGTTTGTATGTAGTTTGAATCAAGAAATTAGGAAACAAAGCTTCCTTTCAGTTGGAAATTTCTAAGTAAAGCTTGGAAACCGCAAAATCGATAGTCATTGAAACATTATTATAACTTTGCCATTGTTTTGGCAAGGTTTACTGTTTAAAATTTATTTTTATTAAAAATGTATGCAAAATTGACAAAGACTACTAATATTTTTTAATTTGTGCTTCTTACTCATTATGTGTGGAGCCAAATCGAAAACTATTCATTTAAATCTTAATCATACTTCACCACGTGATTCGTGGCCGCTTTCATTTATATTTCTCCATTACCAAATAAAACATTTAAAAAATAAGACAATGCAAACACGCATCTGCTCAATATTTAAATGTGTGAAAAAGTCATTGTTCTAATGTTAAATTCCAGGGAGAAAATCGAGGAATACGTTTGTGTGGAAAGCGGCCGCGAGTCACGTGGTGGAGTATGCTCTTAATGTGACAAAAAAATCTAAAATTACTTCGAGAAAACCGATTCACACTCGGATAAATTCTTCTAGCGAAAATTTGGTACCTCACCCAATGAAATGTTGATTTTTAGATAAGGCTGTGTTCCTAAATTTCTTATAAAAACTCGTCAATGCTTTTACCCTTGAGAATTCCGTGCGTTTAGCAGATTTTGGCAGAGATTACTGTAACATGCCTACACATGGCTCGCCAAAATTTGTCGCAAAAGAATGATTTGGATATTTTGATTTTAAAATTCTTATAGATCATTAACATCAATAGGTTCAATCAAGAGGTACGTAACTCATGATTGTGTGTTAGTGCCTGAGTTATGGGCTATGAATAGGTACCTACCTACTCCCTTTTCTGCGTAAATATGATTGTTTACTTGCCGACAGTCACTTATTTAATACTACTACTTCCCCGTACTTCACTCGTTTACCAGGAGCTCAATCACAGATAACTATCGACGTAGTTAAAAACGTGCTAACCACGTGCTAACGCTAACGATTTGACTGATCACAATGAACATAGTTCATACCACGTTCGCCGAGCCGAGCATTGCCGAAGCAACGCTCGGGAATGCTCGGCACGCGATATCGCGGCCAAACGTCAAACGTCAAATCAACGCGCGTGTTGGATTGTTTATTATGTCGACTGCTTTTCTCAATATTTGGCTTGCTGAACGCCGGCTAAATGCAATACGGCACTCGAGAAAGATTGAATAAAGATATGTGCGAAGAATATATATCTCGGGAAAGGGCTCGCGACTTGATGCGCTCGTTTAATAATCCCGATCGATAACTTTTAACGCGTGTTCCATTGTGATCGCGAAAATGTTAAACATCCATGGTAAGAAATCGTTATCACGTCGCTTATTACCGCGTCGATAGTGATCTGTGATCGAGCAACAGATGCAGTGAATCTTGATAATTTGTTACAATAAAGGCATGAGAGCCGAACCCGCAACATCATTCGTGGTATCCCAAAGCGCTATGCACTACCTCACGAGGCGGACAAACACACATTTTATGATATTATTTCGACTATTATCTCTCTCCTACTGTGGTCACGTTCTGAATAAGTGTCGTTTATGACGTCAAACGATAAAATATCAAAAATGATTTAATATATTGACGTCTTCGCATAGTAAATGCTATTTATATTTTACCGACTTATTCAGAATAAATAATATATGTCCACAGAAGACAGAATCGATATTACTAGTAATTTTTGCTTAGTGGTATCAAAAAAGATAAATTCTTATTAGGTCATGGAAAAAAATACTAAAAATAAATCTTTTTATTCCCTCCAGAAACTGAAATTGTAGCGTTGCGTGAATATTATAAATTGTAAGGGTGTTACCAGTATTTTTATCTTGTTTCTTATATCCCCGTTACGACGGAACTGACATAAATATTTTACTGCTATCCTGGGTCGGATCCTGAATATCAAAATGCTGTAAAAGTAAATAAACACAGGTATTACGCCATATCCTATTTAATGTTTTCTATAAACAAAAACCTCCCTTAAAATAAATTACTCTGCAGTGGTTGGTGATGAAACGAGAAGATAATGAAATACCGCGCCTATAATTGTATCAGAATAATAGAAATTCTGTGATTATTGGACCCTGTACTTTAAAGCTTTTAAGACATTTTAACATCTGGGTAGCAGTTTTCTAATGAATTACACTTTAACTGTGATAATTATTATTACTTACAAAAATTAAAGGGAAAATTAGCATTATTTTTCATAACATTGTAAAACACAACACAACAAGCTATCGCGCCATGAAGGGCAGGCAGAGATGATAGAATACCACAACACTCTATCCCGGGATATGCCCTTCGCTTCCTCTAAATTTTCTATGTGAAAAATAAAATGTTTTGATATTTAAATCCCAATAAAGACCAAAGAAGTTCTGGAAAAGCAATATGGCTATCAAACGGTCAAAACAAAATGCCACCTTTAAAACTCCTGCATCACACCTGTTCTCCTCTATGGCTGCGAATCGTGGCACCTAACCAGGGCCCAAGATAGCAGACTTCTGAGTTTTGAGAATAGGTGTCTAAGAAAAAAATTTAGGTGTGCGGTGGTTTGACTTTGTAAAGAACACAGAGGTGAGGCAGCGGACACAGCAACCCTTGGTATTTACTGTCATCCGGCGAGGAAGTTTCAGCTGGCTAGGCCATATACTACGTACGCCTCCCGAGAGCTTTAACCTTGCTTGCCTATTTTACAAGGCATCAGGTTCTCGGCGTCCTGGTCGTCTACTGTTGACAATTCGTCGGCAGTTTGCGTCAGAGCTGCGGGACGTGGACTTGACTTGGGAGGATGCGCGAGAGCTGGCGGCCGATCGCTTGGCCTGGAGGCATTTTGTGGATTCCATATGCTCCACATTGGGAGCGGATATGGTATGATTATGATGATGATATCTTTCTTTATTTTTTGTGTTACGATATTAATTTGGATGGATACAAGCTTGTGATTGTTAATATCAGTATTTATTTACAAGGATTCGGACAAAATGTTATGAAAAAGTTTTGTTATTAGGTGTATCTAATTCACAATGCAAAAAGTTTAGCTGATTTTAATTCGGTTACTTATTTTAATTTTTTTTTTGTAGATTATCCATCGAGATCTCGCTGCCAGAAATATCCTGATTACGGACGACCACGTGTGCAAGGTGGCAGATTTCGGTTTCGCCAGAGACGTAATCACATCACACGTGTACGAAAGAAAGAGTGAGGGAAGATTACCAATTAGGTGAGATAAAATATTATAAATATTAATTACAAAAAAGTTTGCTGGTAAAACATGTCGCACCGTGAATACTATACTGCATTAAGTCTTAACTTGTAGAAAATGAATTGAGAATTGAGAACACACCGACGTTTTTATCTCTTTCCTATGTCGAGAAAATTTAAACTTTTTAATGTTTTAAAAATGAAACAGTGCCGAAATTAAATCACATTTCCCAAAAGTTGCCTTTTTTTTATTAGTGCAGCTCAGAGTTCAAGGTGCAATGTGTATAATGCTTGCATCTGCATCGTAGAAGAAATCTTTTTGTGCAATGACTTTGCTTTATCTTCTCACATCTATTAAGCTCTATAGAGTGCAGATTACCTTATCATTAGAATATAGAAAAATCTATTATTATTCATTTTCGACTTTCAGATGGATGGCTCCCGAGTCTTTGTACGACGATATATTTTCTGTGAAGTCAGATGTATGGAGCTTTGGGGTACTCATATGGGAGGTAGTCACTCTCGGGTCTACCCCCTACCCCGGCCTGTCGGCTGGTGACGTCATGCGAAAGGTAACCATAAAAAAAAACATTTTTTCAAAACAATAATAATAACAACATAACAAAACTTAACAACTTTGAAAAATATCATTGTTTCGATAAACGGCAGTTCTGCAATTTATCTATAGGAATTCATATAACAGACCAGTAAAGGTGTTTCATATAGTCAAAAAACATTAATTTTTTTTAAAGCTCATAATTTAATTTTAGTTTTATATCAGTACCTACTACCCACCTATATAAAGGGTTATTTCTATCTTAGGCAATACTATTCCATTCTGTGGAATGTGTGTTTATTTCGGTCGTTTATCACTTTTTTTAACAAATTACAATTGGTAAATTGAAACGAATTTATTTAACAGTTATTCATATAAACGTAATTTTATGCTAAGAAAATAATTTATTATTTTTATTGTAAAAGGACGGACTTTAAACAATCAGTTATTTAAAATAACCGCTAGGAGATATTTTTTTTTTTTTTTTTAACCACCTTAACAGGCTAGGAGGCCCAATTACAGAGGGGAACAACGTCACAAACACCCAGGCTTGGAAAAAATCACTTTTGATTTTTTTAGTTCTCACCGGGAATCGAACCCGGAACCTCCGTATCGTGAGTCCAGCGTCTTAGCCATTACGCTACGGAGGCCGCCAAATATATATATTAAAAATATATTTTTGGTTATGCCGAGTAAACCCACGCTTGATTCGATTTTATGTAAAATATTACTTAACATTCTTTTAGAAAAAGAAAATAATACCCGAGACACGGATATAACATTAATTAAATTTAAAAATCTCATTATTCTGAACTCAAATTATTAAAAAACCTTAGAATGGTTATAATTATTATTGAAATGTTGGCATCAGATTTTCAAATCTGTTCTCATAAACGCAGCTTTTCATAATATTAACAATATGAATAATATAACTCAATTATTTCGAGAGACTTTCACTCGCTGTTTAAATTTTAAAATATAATCTGAATTAAGTGACAGAGAGAATTGCCATGTTGATGTCAAGGATTCTATGGTATGACGGATACTGATCATGTGTGGCGTAACTTTACGTAACGTATCTTGTCTTCCTACCTCTGTTTTAATTAAGGCTTCAATTTTATTTTTTGCCTGCGTATATTCAGAGAAAGCTCTGTCATCTTTAATACGAAAAGTTTACGACAAGTTATGTTTCGCTGGGGGCGTATATACAACCTTCAAAAAAGTTTCCGGTAGGTAGCTGTACGATCAAGGAAACAGGTCAAATTTAATGACAAATTAAGCTACTTTGATATTATTTTTATGGTGTTAAGGGTAATTATACTTCAATAAAAAATTAATCCGTACAACTTTCGTAAATTGTGACAAGGCGAATCAATATGTACCTCCGAAATATAAAGCAAATTAAGACGGCTTTTATTTTTTAATAACTATATATATAGTGTTTTTTGTTTACCAATAATTTTTTTTGTTGTTAGGACAACTAACGCTACGACGCGCGATATTGACACAAAGTGGGTAAAGGTTTTTTTGCGATAAATCTGAGAATACTACATATAAATATCTTAAATAAAACATAAAAGTAAAATACGTAAAGCACAATGTTGGAGTAGCAAAGCCTTGCAGTGAGAGTTTCGAGGGTGCAATATGAAAAAGGAGCTTAAATTTTGGGGAACCCAGAAACGTTGAATTGCACTAGTTACGCTAATTGACTACTAACAAAATACGTCCAATAGGTATATGTATAATATTATGTTCATACAGAATAAAATAATAACCTTTGTTTCAAGCAGTCCGTCATTTTTAAAAAGGTCGCTATTTATACATGGAGTAACAAAATTCATAGTACAACCAGAAAACTGGTGAATTCACATCATATTTGGAGTAGAATGTATAATATGATTTTAATCTGAGCTTGAAAATTTTTTTTTTTTCTTTTTCAAAGCTTTCATAAGCGCTGTAGATTAAGTAAAATTGTACGAATTGTTGTTGAAATTAAGTTTTTGCTTTTATTTTCCTAATACATAGTATTAATTTGACATATGTATTTCCTAATAATTATGGAGAATTTTTTCAACTTCTTACTCAATTTTCTCGAAGACAATTAGTCAAAAAAAAAAACTTCAAAATCGACTCCAAATATTACGTAGATTCACTGATTTCTCACTCGTGCGTCGAGTTTTGTTTTGTTTGTACATATTTTGGAAAATATAATGTTATTTCTGTCATTCCGAATGCTATCCGTAGAATTTAAATTTTCCTAATAATTGTGTTTATAAATTATCATGTAAATATTTTAAAAATATATTTATTTGCGTTATTTTCTGTCCTTTTTTATAATGACCGCCTCGTAACATACTGGTAGCGTATTTGGCTACCGTGCATGAGTTCCCGGGTTCGATTCCCGTAGAAAGTCAACATGAATTTTTGTCAGTCAATATTTTTTTCTCTTTTGCCACGTGCATACTGTTTGACTTTCACAGAATACCCACAAACAGGCTATGCCTTGGTGGGATTTTTGTTTTTTTTTTTAAATGTATATGTGTTTTTATTGTATTACTTTGTAACACGAATTAACAAAAATTTTTCTTTTGAAAATAATTTAAAAAAAAAAAAACATTTTTATTTCTGTTTATTTACATGTGATTTTCATATGAATATTTTATGTGTGATAACTTGGAATGGTATTGAAACGTATGACTGATCATCCTACCTTCATGTAATACAAATGATCAAATAATCTGCAATTGGTGTACCGATGCACTGCCCTATGCACCATTGAGTGCGGATAAGGGAAAGTAGTAGTAGCATTGTTTTCAAATATCATTTGTTAATACCTACATATCGATTTTTAAATCTATGAGCTAAATTTTATGGTAAACAAGGAATGATAATAGCATTTAAATTACTTAATAAAAACATTACTACTTTTTTTAGAGTTTGTATATTTTGTGGTTATTTTTGTATCTTAACTACGTTAACACAGTAAAAGTTTGTTTAAGAAGCGTGGGAGTGATTTACATCATCGTTTTAACAATTGTTAAATTCCTTTTAATTCATCCTAAAAGCATTTGACATTTTTTTACATTTACAAATTTGATTCAAATCGTGCTATTTTATCGCTGTTATTTCGTTTTTCAAAGACAAAAAATCATTTATATTTTAAAGCTTTTTTACATATTTCAGTTTTGAATATGGGTAGGCAATTAATTATAAGTGGGAATCAATTTCAGGACTGTTTAATGAAATATAATGTGAATAACAAGAAAATTTAAATCATCAAGTGGAAAGCCTACTTTATGAAGAGAAACACTGGTTCCAAGAAGCACTCAATTTCCAAGGTTAAAGAGACGTTTTATGCCGTGAACGTCTATTTTAATTTTAATTTCAACATTAGTTCGCTCTGTCGTGGTACAAAAAAAATCAGTTGAAGAAAATTCAACCTCTATATTTTTTGCTCAGGTTTCGTAAACTAAGCATGTTTGAAAGAAAATACTTCTTTTTATACATTCCCTACTACTACTTTCCATTTTCCGCACCCAATGGTGCATAGGCCACTTCATTGCTTATCGAAGTGCAGTGGATCTTGACAACTCCCCCCAAAATCGAACCCGCGACCAAATTCAATTTTAATACAATAATAATATGTTAAGGGTTAGAAAGATAATTCCATTTAAAAATGACTATATCACTACTACTACTTTGGGCACTGCATTCGTACACCTGTGAATCTTGATCGTTTGTTACGTGAAGGCAAGATGGTCAGTCTTATGCTTCAGCGCGAGTCGTACCCCTGTCGGAAATCGAACTCCCTACCTCATCATGCTAGCACAACGTGATGTACACCACGAGACAGAATTGTCTCCTTCTACTCTATTATATATGTAATAATAAACAGATTCTAACTATTAATTTTATGTATTCATTAATTTTATTTGTATTTATTGGTCTTATTTATTATTTTTCCTAACAGGTTCGCGATGGACACCGTCTAGAAAAGCCAGAACATTGTCGCAGGGAGCTTTATAACATAATGTTCTACTGCTGGGATAAGGACCCGGCGCAGCGACCCACGTTCAGCGAGTGTGTGTCGCTCCTCGAAAGGCTCCTAATGACGGAGACGGACTACATAGAACTCGAGAGGTTCCCCGACCCCTCTTATTATAACGTGGCTAGTCTTAGTGGCGAGAAGTTATGAAGCTCCCCCACTTGGGTTTAAGGAAGAGACTTGATGAGTGAAGTGTTTTGAAATATAACCGAAATAAAATAATCGTTAAGAAGAATGTTTAACACAAAAGACAAACGGCAGCCTTTCTCTGTCTTATAAATTCTCTAAAATGGTTCGCATTTGATCCTCTATTTATGCTAACCTCCCTGAATTTAAAATCTATCAAAAGTTATGTTTTACTTAAAATATTTAAATAAAATCATCTTAACTCGTAAAAGAATATCGGTATCAAAGAAAAGTCATCAATCATACAATATGGGTAGAAATCACACTCCTGTAAATACATAACATCGGGTTATTATAAGTTAATAATATTCTCATCTCTTCGCCATTTGATTCTGAACTACAAAGTTGTGTAGTGTGGGTTCAAAAAAAAAGCAGTTATTAATAATATTATACTCATACCCAGTTTGAACGTTTTTCAATTTACGGGTAAACATGACGTAGTAAATTTAATACCTTAAATTTCTATTAATTACCTTAATTTGATGTCTTTTTCTTAAACGTCTGCACATTTTTGAATGAGATATCAAAACGTATTTCGAATACATTAAAGATCGTCTAAAATGCATTAAATATTTCAAAAATTGCAAACTATTTAGTTAAATACACACAAAAATAAAAACAAAAAATATCCGTACAGTGTATCTGAATTTTTCTTCTAAAACTAAGTATATTCACTAAACTTGAAACATAAAAGTTTTGTTTTCCTATTCGTTGACTTTGAAATACAGGGAATGCGCGATGGGGCATTGAACTCGAAATTACTTTTGAGTTTGCAAATGTTCGTAAAAAAATAAATTTAAAAAAGGTCAAATTGTTAAAGTTTCTAAAAAAGTTGAAAGTTGAGTCATGCAAATTTTAACTTTGATATAAAGGGAAAAGAAAATACTTTATATAGGTAGGTATACAGATTAACAATAAATTGAATGTTTTTTAAAAGAACTAAAATCAGTAATAAAGTAAAAAAATTAAAACTGTAAATACGGAAGTAATAAAAAAATTATCTATTTAATGACCCGTAACTCTGTTTCATTCGTAGTCTTTCGCTTAGTCAAATTCCCATTTACGAAATCTCAACCAAAATAAAATACCTGAATTAACTAAACTTTTTTTATTTATTTCAGAATTTGAATAAAACATAATTTTTAAAAATCTTTAACGAAAGATAACTTAAATTTTAGTGGTGAGCAGCTATGATACAAAAATTGATTTTGATACGAATTGGTTATTAATAATGAAAAATGTAAATGAGTGCCTTAAACCCAACTATCGGATAAATTGTACATTATTAAATTAATGCTTTGACATACTACTAAAGACTTACTTAAATTTATGTATGAATTCTGCAGTTGAATATAGTGTACTTTTAACCACTGATTTTTGTTCAATGCAATTATAGCATTTTATAAGTGAAATCGGGATTATGCAAAGTAAGCGAAATACCTCAAACTCTTTGAGGAATCAATTGATTTTTTAAAATAAATTATATAGCATCAAAACGGAAATACAAAAATATGGCACGGGTACCTACGTGTATCTTTTATGAAAAATAAAAGTATGAATATTCAACATATTTATAAAAGTATGGAATAATTATGTGGGTATATCATTGCTGTATGTATAAAAATTGTCCATTTTTTTAAATTACATTCGAATGTATTTAAAAATGTAACTATTGACATCTCAGCTCGGAAGCTTTGGAAACGAATATAGATTATCAAGTAGTTTTACTAAGCTTTTACTCGGCTTTATTGTTAACGCCTTAATAATCCATATTTTCGTTTCCAGATTTCTCTGTCTGTAAGCCCGTTATGGGAGTATTTGTACACATTTTTGTACACTAAAATCTGTAAAAGATTAACTACACCTACTACGGTATTTCAAAATTTTATGAACAATGCGCTTTGTTTCTCAGATTTATTATTTATTTTACATTTTATAATTTCATTATATTTTGATTTATTTTTACTCTTCCCGATTTTACTTATACTTGTACACACTACACTGATAGTTAAATAGCTAGCACCATTTAATTTTAATTATTCTAGTTAAGGGATCAGCACTGCGATCACCAACGTATCTACATTTAGATATATGACATAAGCATAATTTTTGTGTTGTTGCTAATTAAAGTTTGAGGTCATAAATGCGATATGTCTACATGGAAAGAAATTTTGCTATACTAGTACGTGCAATATATCTAGATACATTGATTGCACCGCTTATTTTTGGTTATTATTCATTGTTTAAAAAACTCAAAATAATTAAATAAATAGTGTATCCTATTCTCGCAGCAAAGAAACGTAACATAAAAAACAATTTTAAACCAAACTAATTATTAATAAAATTTGCATTGCTCTGTTTATTTTTTTTTGTGTGTGAAAGTATGTTTTTACAGTGTACATAAAGAAAATATGTAAATAAAAGAAAATATGCCTACGTTAAATTGTAAATACATATAAACTACATACGTATTAATTAGTTTATAAGTTCTCACAAATCTTGTACCTACATTAAACATAATAATCACTGTAAAATATTATCATATAATACTAAAGTTTTCGTACTTAAGTTTAAAATTATTCATTATAGATAATGTGTATATTGTATCACTGTTTGTAGTAGGTACTTAAAACATAATTTTTTATCTTAGTAAAATGTTCAAAAATTAAAAATAAAATAATAATGATCTGATTATCGAAATTATTACTTAAATATATTTAATTAATCATTTGTGTATTTTCAGTTGAAAAGTTTGTTTAGTGAACTGTAGAAGAATGTCCTCAATACTAAATACTTGTTAATATCTTAATACCTACAAACGTTTATTTGAAATCACACAAAAATATTTTTATATAAAATGTTATTTATAATACATTATATTATATTATCTACTATCAGTATTGAAATTTTATGATTAAACCAAAATGTTTAAATATTATGTTACGTTTTATTTATAAAGTTTTTTTTACCGACTGTACTGTACACTGTACCTATTCTGATATCAGCACGAAACAAACGAACTGATATGACGTTAAGATTTGAGACTACTAATGGAAAGCATAAGACTGATCATCCTACCTTCATGTGATAAAATGATTAAGATACACTGCGCTTGGTGTAACAATGCAGTGCCCTATGCACCATTGGGTGCAGATAAGGGAAAGAGGGAGGAGAATACATATATATGCACCATACACTATACACTACTACTACTTTCCCTTAACCGCATTGTGGTGCAAAAGGCACTGCATTGGTACACCAAGTGCAGCGTAACTTGGTCATTTTATTACATAAAAGTAAAATGATCAGTCTTACGCTTAAGTACCAGTCTAAGGTATCACACGTGAAATATCAATACGAAAATCATATCTGAATAAATATTTCATGTTGATACCCTACGGGAATCGAGCCCGCGACCTCATGCACGGTAGCCAAATTCGCTACCACTATACAACGAGGCGAACTACTATGCTCTTTTTATACACAGCGTATTTTAAATATTATTTAGACAGTCAAATTGGAGGAGAAAAAAATATTTAATTTTAAACATAATTACTAAATTATATTTATTTCTACAAAGTAAATAACTAATTAATTTACCATCAAGACATTTCCTCGAAGGGACGCAGAGAGGATAGAACGTCACACTACTCTGTCCTGGCTCATTATTTTTGCAACTTCCACATTTTTTATTCTTCTCATGCACGAGCGCTGATTGTTCCGACTTTTTAGTACGGAAAAAATGATTGGTTTTACCTAATCTTACGACACTATTCGAACGAAGTTCGACCGTTGCGTTGTGACGTCGGCGTCGCGACACGACGACGCGCGACGCGATATACAGAGTGTAACAAAACTCGATGTACAAGCGGGAAACCAGTGAATCTACATCATATTTTGGAGTCGATTTTGAAGAATAAATTTTTTTATTTGACCCTTAGTTTTCGAGAAAATTGAGTGCGATGTTGATTTTCGAATACTTTTTACAAATTGTTATCAAATATCATGTATTAGTCAAATTAAAACTATCCGTAAAGAAGTCAAAATTAAAGAACGCGTGTTTAATAGAATTTAAGCAATTTTACTTAATCTGCCATACTTACGAAAAATTTTGTGGGAAGAAAAAGAAAAAAATTTTTTTCAAGCTCAGATTAAAAGTCATATTACTTATGTAATATGACGATTATTCGTCTCCAAATGCGATGTAGATTCACCAGTTTTCGGGTTGCACTACGAGTTTTGTTACAACCTGTATAATATTAAAAAATTTGTAGAATTGTGTGAAAAATTCTGTTAAATATGAAGTAAATTCAAAGTAACTCTTGGTTGAATGTTCACGTCTTGACTGATTACTGCAAATATTTTTTCTCATACTCGTAACATCGAGGACTTGGAAACTTTAAGAGTTTTCTTCAAAGGAATGTTTTTATTTCAGTAAATATTATTTTACTTACTTTTTCTTCGTAGAACGTGTTTTCCATGTTCAGCACTAAAAAGGACACAAATCCCAAAACAAATAACTAGCCGGATTGTTTTCTGATACTTTCGTTACAATATTATTGACCGGGGAAGACAATATGAAATGAAATAAACCATTATTTACTATTATTATTAGTTTGACCTACTTGTATAGGAAAAGTACAATTTTTGTGGTTTTGTCTTCCTATTCAGTCAATAACTTTTTTTCAGGTGCCTTAAAAAATAATCAAGTTACATTTTATAAGCCTTCGTAACGGAACTCCATAATGTGACTTGGTAACTAAATTATTGTGTAAATAAAGACTGCGCGAATTAAAAGACATATTAAATAAAATGAAATCTTAATGAAATAAATAAATAAAAAATGAAAATGAACAATAAGCAAAAAATAAAAAATTCGAATTTATTTTTTTGTTGTGTAATGTTAAATAAATTTGAAAAATTTCCTTTTTCCACTTAATGAACCTACCTACAAGTAAGCGCTGGTAAAAAATATAAAGTATTGGAATAGTTTACATTTTGTGATACTTACTTCATGATGGAGAATATTTGAGGGCATCAATTGAGGATGGACATCCACTTTTAATGATCTTGACGTTTACGTAGAATTTTATGGTATTATTATTTAAGTTTAATTTTATGGAGTGTGTACATACCATTGATATTTACTTCATTTGGCCGAATAGCTGAAGGGGCCTCTTTGAGGATGACATTCCACTTTTTCTTGATCTTGAGTTTTTCTGTTTTATTTTATTTTATTTATTTTATTTTATTTTTATTTTAAGGAACAAAAACAGACCATTGTATATTTAATATTATAATAAAAAAAATATAAAGATAAAGGTAGACCGATTTTTTTTAAAACGGTTCACATCATGTTTAAGTACTAAATGACTAAAAAATACTCGTATAATGTTTAAGTAAATACAACGCATACATATATTGCCGTGCTAGTTTAAAATATAACACATCCATATAAAAGCAAAAGTGATTACAATTTTTTTCAGGACAATATCATATATAGCCAAAAACATATTTTAACAAGTGTTTTTCAAATACGACAATGGTTATTTAATTACTAAAATACAGGAGTTAAAAGTCTTATCTTTGGTGTGCGTGTTTGCCGTGCTATTTTAACATAAAACATCAATCTGAAACTTTAAGAAAATTAAAATTAAACTTAAACAGCATATTACGCTATTTTTAATTGTGTTTGTGCGTGGTGTATACTACTTTACCGTAAAAAAAACATATTTTAACTAAAGTTGAACCAATATGATAAGTGTTGTTTTCAAATAACATGTTTAAGAACCATAATAATTATATTTAGCATTATTGCAATGATCTTTTTTTAATAATAAGGATAATAATTAATCCTGAAATAATTTTTGTATCAATCATTATATTTATGAAATAAAGCTTTTATAACATAAATAGCCGCCTGTACGAGAAAAAAAAATTGTGAAGTGATATTTCAGTGACATCCTAATAAAATAATTTATCATTTCCAATTTTTTAACTTTTAAAAGCAAGTTTTAAAATTACTATTTAAATGGCACCTAAGCTGCTACACGATTTAACATTATTTACTCTTCGTTTTGCAAAGGACTGTAATTATTAATTGTATATTACAAAAAAACAATAAAAAATGAATAGCTTACAAATGTACAAGGTAAATGTACGACAAGGTTACAATAAAATTTTCTTGTATTATCTAGACGAAAAGCAACACGAAATATTATAATTTAATTAGGTTTTAGTAATTTGATGTCATTTACACGTAAAACAAGCATACCCTTTTATTTCACCCTCACGTAATTTCAGCACGTAATTTGCATATTATGATAATCGAGTTGTTAAATTTCACAAAACAAACAACTTGGAGAAAGCAATCTCGTAAACTGATATTACCACCACCACTTTCCCTTATCCGCACCCGATGATGCATAGGGCGCTGCATTGGTACACCAAGTGCATTGTACCTTGTTTATTTTATTACATGAAGGAAAGATGATATGTCATACGTTTCAGTGCCAGATCAAGGTATCACACATGAAAAAATATTAATATGAAAATTACATGTAAATAAATATTTCATGTTGACCCCCTACGGGTATCGAACCCTCAACCTTATGCACGGTACTTTAATGCGTCACCACTGTCCGTCTCGTAGATAAACTGATAAAGCCATACATAATTGCATAACTTATCCATAATAATAATTATTATTATAATTCATAATTTAATAATTCCTCTGTAAGAAGTCGTTTAAAATTTAGATCATTTTTTGGTCGCCACATGAGGCTCATTACTCTTTGATGGTGGAGAGATTACTGAATAAATTTCTACGCTATTTGTACCTAATGGAGTATGGGTATTATCCTTGACTCTTCCCAACTGACATTTCACTGGAAATGCTAGGCTATCAGTCATTATGGAGGAGGAGTAATGTTCATTTGGGTGTTCCCTTCTTCCAGGTAATTGGTGGTCGCATACATAACTCTAAAATTATGATGGATGTAGGGCTGTTCGTACTTGATAACTATCTTCTACAAATATAGCATCGATTATTTTACCTACTACGATGCGAACCAATCTACACTGATTATGCCGGTGGGTAGAGCAATCTTACTTCTTAATTGCATCAACTCGGATGTAAACATATTTCACGACAGTGGGTCTCCCTTAAGAAAAGCACTTTCTGACTTTTAATTACATATACTAATTTCTCCTCTTTTTTTTACTATCTACTGTCGTATTATTTATAATTATTGTATTCATAATGATTTGGATTTTTCTGTTATGTTCTTAATATTATGAAATACATTAGGTACGTAAAATTACTTTTTTGGTATTGATTCTCGTCAATTTCTAGTTTTTTTTTTTTAAAAGCAGTATTATGGGTTGTAAACTGTTTATGATCTATTTGGCCATTTGAAGACTCATAAATAATAATAAAACTTCGTATATCCTAGCGTGAGTGGGACATGTTTGTCATTCCGGAGAAGCCAGATTGAACGGTCATTGGAGACGAAATCTGCCATGATACCATCCTACTAAAATATCTAGGATCTAGGTGAATCATTAGAATAAATTTACCACAAGATTAATGATTATTATTGAGTTATTGATCAAAGTAAATTTTCTTGTTTCCAGATGTTTTATGATGTTGTTCTTCTCTGTTATTGAGCCTACTAGCTTTTTGAGGTGTAAAAAGAATAATATTATAAATAAATAAATAATATTTCATTATAAGTCATTATAAGTATAACTAACTACGGTTTTCATGCACCAATGTCTTGAATTTATGTAGAATAATTACTTATATAGAATGGTAATCCATTTATTTAATTTTTCTTTTTCTGGGAAAAAATTATCATCTCATAATTTCACATTCAGATATACCAAGATTGAATAAATTTCATGAAACAAAAATTAAATTTATTTATAATAGCAACACATGCGCATGTTTTGAACTTCTCAAAAAGATTTATTTTATGTTTCCAGGAATAACCCAGGTTGAATTTATTCATATGTACGTACATGAAAACCAGTATAATTTCAATGCGAAATTTTTACGTGTTGTTTTATGTTTTCGTGGAAGGATTTATGCCTATTCACGTAGAAAGTTAATTACTAATCCTTGGCTACAGTTGGCTAATGGAGTATTTTCCACATTTTATTTCATAAAAGTCATGATGTAGTAAATACGTACAAAAAATATTACCTTACTAGGAAAATAATCTAATTTAGTTTTTAACTTTTGTAATCTGCTTTAAGATGTTAGCATACATATAAATTCAATTAAAAAGTGATATCTCAACTGAGAGGAAGAAAAGACATGCATCTTCGTACTATGGCAAGGGAATATGGAAGTTTCTCAGACATTAACAAGAGCTTAGAATCTAAAAGAAAGACTTATCGAAAAGAATGACGACGTGACGCTGACGTGCCGAAAAAAAAAAATATTATCCCACTTCGGATATATTGTCAAAAACATTAAGGGGCCTGGAAAAGTTGGTGATCACGAACTATTTTGAGGAAAAACTTTTTTTGTTTTAATGTATTAAAATCTATGTTTGATTGTTGTCAACTCACAAATTTAATAAGTATGCCTGGTCGACTTACCCGTAGTAACGCAGTATTCTACTGCCGCCAATCATCAACAAATTACAGTGCGAACTCATATATACGACGAATGCACGCACTGGCAAACAAGTATGCTAATACTATTGACGTGTTCAACACTAATCTAGTTAATTTTATGGACCAGTGTATGGATGCCAATTTCTGGCGGTGATGAAAAGTGAGTTAACCATTTGGAACTTGCTTCATTTAATTTATATTGTATTATTACCTTATTGATTTTTTTCTTAACATTAGTGTACCATATGTAATTTGCTCCATTTATTTCATGTTTAATCTCTTTTTTTTTTCTTGGCCTGATTTTTTTGCCAAATTAAATATGTATGAATTTATTGAATATGTTTGTACTTTATTTTGTGTTTTGTTTATAATTTTGGCATGGTACTAAAATATATATCAAACATTTCGCACCTTCAGGACGAAAAACGGACCTAATTTCAAAAAAAGGTTGTATTGATATATCGTTATAAAAGACTCAAAAAAGAAAATTATACAAAATTAAGTATTTATTTTATATTTTATTTTAACACAGAAAAATACATGATTTCCTATAAAAAATAAAAAGAAATCGATATGAACAAATACGATGGTGTTTATTTGCTTCTACTGTGAATTTCCGAAAAATTGTTATTTTAAAGGTGCGATTTATACCCCAGGTAAAAATCCTAGTAATTTAATTAAATTTGTCGATAAACGATATTCTGGGGTCCTCTTCGATATCTTCGGCCACAGCGGCGATTTTCTCAGCAGAATGACTGCTCCGGGGCCGGTCACGCCTAGTAGCATCTCGTGTTGTTCCAGTAACATCAAGGCAAGCGGCTACACGCCGCAAGCGGCTACACGCCGCACGCCGCACGCCGCACGCCGCACGCCGCACGCCGCACGCCGTAGTGTTTTCCCAGTTAAAATTCACGCTGCGCCAAAACACTGACGAGTTATTCTATAAGAAAATGGAAACAATTATTCCGCATTCTTGAGGAACATAGCGTTCCATGGCTAATTGACCTATATTTTACATCGGTCTACTTCACAAATTTCAAGGCAAAATTGACATTGGTTGTCATTTGTCAAAATTGTAGCATTCTCCGATAGGGTGGTTTCTTTTGCCCCGTCTGCGCCTTAGTAAATTCTGCCTAAAATACCTAGGCTTAATATTAAGATAGTTTAATTATATTGACGTCAAATTACCTCTATATTGTGCTGCATATATTTTTGCTATATACATTAACCAAAATGTAAGAATGTACAGTCGGTTAGGGGGGAATGAGTTCGTGGCGCTCGGAAGGAATGCGGCTAGTGCTGTTACTGCTTCACTATCTTGAAAATCGATATCGATATAAACGAAAATTTCGATTCTGGGAATAGTAAGATAAATAAAAACATTGAAACATTGTTAGAATAAGTTGATTTGAAAAACAACATTTTTAATGTGTACAAATACTTTAGACAAATTACTGAAGTATACCCATGCTAGACTAATCTCAATCATTATAGACACCCTAAACAGAGACAGCTCTGGATTTTAATTTTTTGATTATCTAGGCGTTTACAGGATTATCATATGATGGGTGGAATGGGAAATATTGTAATACATCAAGTGGCCACTTAACCCAGCCAATGATGGGTCATAAGCCCTGTAAACGCCTAGATTTTAAAAAATTCCCAACCCCAGAGCTGATCTGTGTCTGTTGAGATATCAATAATGATTTTAAAAGTTCAAATGAAAATTGTTTTCAAAATTTTAGTTTTGTGAACGTGAGAAATTTCAGTTACTGTTATTTTTTTATCCTAATAAAAAAACATCAATGTTTTTCAAAAATTTTCTTCAACAAAATTTTCTTCTTCTTCCTCTTCTTAAGATAGATCTAAGGGTCTGTATGATTCTCGTTCGATTTTGCCTCTTGGGATGTCAACTTCCAGATGTCCCTCCATTTTTGTTGCAGGTCGTCCAGGAAGTCGGCGTCCAGGTGGGCAGAGATGCATCACGGATTTGGCTATTCTACTGACGTCCTTTCTCTCAACAAAATGATATCATTAATTTATAGTTTATACAAGTATATTGACCAGGCGGGGTTACTGACACGAGGAGGAAATTCATCCGTATTTTTATCACACTAACAATCTTAAAATCGCGGTTTTAGCTGGTTGAAAAAAAATCGGTAGAGTTGGCTGGACTGAAAAAAGACTCTATGGTCTTTAAAGCAGTTTATGGAAAAGGTGGGGCTTTCATTGTATACAAGTATATTTATAATACACAAAGTTCAGAAAATGTTCGCTAAAAAATATATGCGTCGAATCGACGTAACCTGGTTATCTATGTACTATAAAATATGGTTATCTTTCTAGGGTTAATGAAAAAGCTGCAAACAAAGTAAAGAAAACTTTTGATCCGTTGCAGCATAAAAGTAACTAGGAAAAAAATAATGAGAAAAGTTAAGCAACGTAAAAAATATTTTTATGCCATAGTAAAACGCAAAATTATTTTGAAATACTGAGACGCTTTTTCTTGTTGCTGGAGGATATTGGAAATGCCTAGTAATAAATTTCCATCTAAATAGAAAAAACATGAAATTCACTACGAAAATGTTGTGCGAAACATTCGGGTCGCATCCGATCCATTTTAAAAAATAACTCACACCGGATATTTAAAAAAAACCCGGTACCAAGTAAAAATCCAATTTAGATTCTTGACATAAAATATGTATATCTTTATACAAAATAATGTACATATCCTTGCCCCTATTTCTGTTTAAAATCCTCATGTACCTATTTAATTCTTAGGATGCCAATACCACCAGATCAAGGAATATCCCCCTCTCTATGTACCGTCTTAATTGACGACGATTTTTAGGGATCTTCTTACTCTTTTAGGGATCTTCAAATAATTGTAGGCTTGATCAACACAAGAAAACCCATGTGTAACATCTCGCGCCCAAAATACCCAAAATCTATTAACTTGTAGAAACCAACTTGAGAAAAGAATCGAGGGCTTTAAATACCTTGGAGAACATTCTGGAAGCAGCACTCAGAAACAAATGTCACTTGGATTAGCGACGTCGCATTCATGAAGGATATATGGAGATCGGTCATTTACTCATTCAAAACTCAGTGCCTCCTATAAAACGGCTCTCTTCGAGTCTTGGCACCTCACTAGGGCGGCAGAGTGCTTGCGTTCTATTTCAAGTTTTTTCTAGTAGAGATAATTTATCTCACCTAGCGCTATTTTCTGAAAATATTTGAGAGCTTAAAATATAAGTATTTCATTAATAAGGTTATTTAATAAACGTGTAAATATGCCACAAGTCTGAAGATGTTAAATAAATTATGTTTTGCGGAAGCGTCCAGCGCCTAAAGACATCAAAATCTGTATTAATCTCGCTTCAACTCTAATTAAATTAAATTCTTTTAAAACACAAAGTTTGCGATATTTAACTTTATTTTCAGCTTACAATTTAAGTTCATCATAATTTTGTTTGTAATTTTGATTGCTTTTTTTTACAGATGGAAATAGGTGATAATATTTATGTTGTACTTAAATTATAGATTCCTAAAATTCAGTACAAATTAATAGATTTTTTAACTCCGACATTATGTACTTTCGAGTGACTTAACATCAATTTTAATTACCCCGTTGTTGCAATAAAATACAGAACCCCAATCTGTTTCTTTGCTACTAAATCCATTGACCCGATTGATAAAACGATTAATTTGTCAATGCTAAAGCTTGATCCATTAATTACGTTTATTTATTATCCACTTGCCAAATCGTGCTATTCACGATGCGTTCATTGACTATTAAAGTAGCTTTGCGGGGTCAAAAAAGCTAGTCTCGCATTAAGGATTAACGATATTAGTTTCGGGATTTATTCCGGGAGTATTTTCAGGATAAAAACAACTCGAGTGTGTACCAAACAAAATGCCAAAAATATATAAATCCCAAAACAAATACAATATTTTTATTTACTTGAATGTTGATTCCCAAAACTTTAGCATGTTACTTGGTGTAATTCCTTATGGTAAGCGGTAAGTTAACTTGATAGCTAACTAGAACGGTGGGATTAATTTATTTATTCCGGCCATCCGGCATTGCCAATTTTGGCTTTTATTTCGGAGTTTTGGGAATAGCCGTCTCAGAAAAATATCATGTGTGCGGGGTTGGACTAAGGAACACAGGTTAGGCGAAGGACGCAAAAACACTTGGCATCCTGTCATACGGTAAAAGCGTTTCGGCTGGTTGGGCCATGTACTACTTATGCCTCCCGAAAGCCTTAACCTAATGCTAGCCTATTTTACAAGGCATCAAGACTCTCGGCGTCCTGGATGTCCACTGTTGACAATCCATCGGAATTTTGCGTCAGAGCTGCAAAACGTGGATCTGAGTTGGGAGGACGAACTAGAAACGGTAGCCAATCACTTGGCTTGGAGGCAGTTTATGGAATCTAAATGCTCCACATAGGGAGAGGATATGGAATGATGCTGATGATGATGAAGCCAAATTGTGCACATCGAAACAAATTTTAATAAAATAAATCAAATTAAAGTTGAAAATATAATAATTATAAAATATTATTTATTTATTTCTTTAAAACTTCACTTACAATTACTGGTTTCGCCGAGTTTAGGTTTCTCAGAGCTTGCTGGGATGATTTATACTGTTCATTCTTGTGACAAGTTGCCCCAGTAAATCCTTGATTCCTACCCCCATATTCCTTTTTTCTATGCCTTCCTCTACTGTCTGTGGTACTATCTTTTGCATCATCGCGGGTAGACTAAAAAATTATATGTAACATTGTTATCATCGCATCCGTCAAAACCGCACGCCTCGTTTTCGCAACCGCATCTTATACTAAAAACCGCATCTATATTCAACTTTCGAACTCTTTCAAACAAATCATCCAATGTCTTATTCTAAATCTTGTGTTCCGTTCTGTTTTGTGATTATTTGAAGTGCAGTGCAGCCAAGTCGATCTTCCTGTTCCATCATCCATCCTAACCAAGGTAGGGGCAATTTTATATTGGATTGATTGGGTATGGGTCTCCTGGCATCGCCTGGGAGCTGGATTTCGTTCTGCCTCCTTCTCTTGCCTTCATTCGATCCTTAAATTCTTTCCCGCATCAGCAGCTCTCGTGGTTCAAATTAAAGTCGACAAAAATTCGCTTCGCCGCACCAATTACAAAACATACATGTGTAAGGGCGGGATAGTGAGCATTGAGATTTAGTTTCAAGTTCAAGCTTGGCCATGCAATCTTCAAACATTCTGCTTAACACTGTAAAAGCATCCTCGAATCGAAACGCAGGAAGTTGCAGCCCAAAAAACTCTTTAAATAGTCATCAATAATTTCATAGAATTTAAGATATTCACATTATAACAACACAACCTGTATTATCATTTTGTAGATGATTATATTATGATATCAAAGAGCTTTAAGGTCGATTCTGTAGCTGGGGGCCATAGATTTAGCATATAGTCTGTACATAATAGTGATCAATTTCAGATAGCTTATACAGTATACAGTGTCTTCCTGCTGGCTAGCAAAACATTATTCATGGCATAATGTAAATAAAGCCGTAATATGATATACAATCTCTTTAAATTTAACAGAGCCGAAAGGTAATGTTACAGAAAGAAAAACTACTCGTTTTATTGTGAGTTTTTTTTTTATTAAAAAGGGTTCTAACTATATTATAAAGGCGATTAAATAGACAAAGAAAGGTGTTTATCGCTTAACGCGATACGTTAAAATTGCAGGCTTAACCATCTCCCTACATGCTTTATCTTATTAATGGTAGGTATATTAGGCACTGCGTTGTAACACCAAGTGCAGTATATCTTGTTTAAATAACTTCATGAAGGTAAGATGATCAATCTAACGCTTTAGTGCCAGTCCAATGAATCACACATGAAAGAATAAATTGAAAGTAATACATGAAAAATTACATGTAAATAAATATTTCAAGTAGAGCCCACAACCTCATGCATATGGTAGCCTCATGGTAGCCTCATAGTAGCCTCATGGTGGCTTCATGGTAGCCTCATGGTAGCCTCATGATAGCCTTATGATAGCCCAGTATGCTAACCACTGTATTTTGAGGTCGATGTGGATGAGGCGAAGGCGTTAGCTTAGCTACAGTTAACAAAACTAAATTAATACAGTCACAAAATACCAAAAAACTTAAGGGTTTAAATACACCGTGTCCCACGATGAGACCGCGAAACTCCGGGGGGTGATTGTTCATGGTATTCTGAGAAAAAAATCCATATAAATTTTTTTGATCCGGGCATTTCCAATAATTAATTTTAAAAAAGTATTCATAAAAAGCGACGAGTGTAATACTGGCTTCTGTTTGAAGTGCTAGCGGCGGCGGAATGGCGGTGGGCGGGGAGGAGTGGGGGTCCGCTCTGGTACGCCTTGTACGGACATTCAAAATTCGAATTTCATATCTGAATCTTTAGTTTAAGTTTCAAAAATATGTGATTTCTTCGCGGCTTATTGGTGCAGGTCACGTGGTGTGAGCCAGTTCAAAAATTTACGGTATTACACGCGTGAATTTTTATTCATATTTTAATAATTTTTTTAAGAAACTAGAATTGAGTTTTTTGAAAAACTTTATTAAGATTTTTTTCTCAGAATATCATGAATAATCACCCTCTGGAGTTTCGCGGTCTCATCGTGGGACACGGTGTATGTCTAAGCTATGTTTTTTTTCTAATTACATATTTAATGCATTCCTCAATGGGGGACCCCGTGCTTAGGAAAGCATTCTACAGGTTAATGTTTTTTTATAAAAAATATTTTACGTTTAAATTATGGGTTACGTATTATGTTTGCTTTATTATTATTACGTGCACAGAACATATTATTTAAATCTTGTATTAGACTGATTTCAAGAAAGGTAGATAAAATTAATGCTTGTGGATATGATTTGTTGTATACATATTTTATACAATATGTACTATCAACTTACTAGTCCGTAGGGTTTACTTACAGTGTAAATAAAATTAACAAATTAATTATTTAAATAATTGGCAATATGTAGAACTAACTTTACGAGCATATAAACAAATCTCCCAAGTTAGTTTGGGTAACTTTTTAAATAAAACAGGTATGCTCAGACAAAATTTGAGTTGATGAACAAAGGTACAACAACAAAACGAAAAATAAATAGAATCTTAAAAGAAGTTCAGGTGAAGAATAGAGGGCTGAATGTTTTAGAAAAGTTTTCGTAAAAGTTTAGTACCTACTTGTTATTTAGTTTATAACAAGCCTCCGGAGTAACTTGGATTTTTTCCGAAATTTATTTATTTTATTTCATTTCCAGGAAAAAACCACAGTTAAAATACATTAAAAAAGTAGAGTACTTAAAAAAATTGTGTTTCAACCAATTAACATTTTTAGAAATTTATTTTGCAATATGATATGAGGCTCCTGTGACAAACGGCAAAATTGCGGTTTATCGGGACGGCATTATTTTTGTTTTCAAATGTTGTTTTATTTTCTCAATAAAGAACTTTCTCGAAAAAAAAAAAAAAAAAATGTAATTGGTTTAGCATTATATCGTCTATGCCTACCCCCTCGGGGAAATAGCGTGATGGTTAATTAGTTATTTTAAAAAAATGGTGTTGATTTAAGAACAAAGTTCGTAAGTTTTTACGGCCATCATTAACTCTGAAAATGGACACTACAATGTGCTCCGATACGTCGGCAACACAAAGCCCTGAAACACGGCAAAAAACCCAGAAAAACATAATCTGGATTTAAAAACTACCAATCATGAATTTAAGTCTTGTATTGTGCGGGTGCTCCTTTATGGTGTAAAATCCTGGCACCTCACAAAAGCTCAGAATGCTCGCTTGTTTAAATATGAGAGAACAAGTGTCTAAGAAGGATACTAGCCATTAGGTGGTTTGACTTCATAACCAAAGTGAACCAGTCTAAGTACACACATGAAATATAAATATGAAAATCATATGTAAATAAATACTTCATGTTGACCGAATCGAAACCACAACTTGATGCACAGTAGCCAAAAGCGCTACGTCTATGCTACGAGGTGGATGCTATTAATCTATTATTTATTGTTCCAAATATAATTTCACCTAATCACTTAGCAGAAAAGATTTCAGAAAATACATTTCTTTTTGCATTATAGTAATTAATTTATTTACGATAAATCTTCAGAGAATTTCAACAGAGAATTAAAAGATGGATAATTCAACAGAGAAATAATAGATAACACTTTACATGAGTCTAACTTTACGGAGGTAACATCTGTATACACAACTAACTTTGTAAATAATTTTAGCCATTACGCCTATTACCTTTGGCTAAAATCAAAAAGCCACGAAAATTATTAGTGGTTGAAGGTGTTGTAAACACAAAATTTGTTGAAAAGTTGGAAAATTGCGGAAGGAAACCATTTTCTAAACAATCTAAACAACAGGTAGGTACCTGGCTAAGTTGAGTAATTGAGTTAGATTTTAGAGTATTTCGGTAACTTATTAATTTGGCAGCCTCCGTAGCGTAATGGCTAAGACGCCGGACTAAACGATACGGAGGTTTCGGGTTCGATTCCCGGTGAGAGCACAAAAATAAAAAGTGATTTTTTTCAAGCCTGGGTGTTTGTGACGTTTTCCTCAGTAATTGGGCCTCCGCCTGGCCTATTGAGGTGGTAAAAAAAATGTAATGTCACTTTATTATCTAAATAAAATATTATATATTTTTAATATTCAAAGCATTAACTTTGTGGTTCAATATTATGTCATAAAAACTTGTATAAAACCACTCACCGAATTTTCTATGCCTACTGGTTTCGATACGTAACCCTTCCCTTCGTCATGACAAGTACAAACTAAACCAACATGCAAATACCACTACTCACCTTCACCGAATCCGAATTCATTTATATCAACTCAATTTCATATTGTTTCACATTATTCGTGCTTCGAAGGTAATAAATTTGGATTGCATCCAATAAAATGCCAAGACCTTTTTCTTTTAGTTCACTCACCATAAGTTCATGTTAAAGTTACTGCATCGCGTGACGTGCAAATTGCTTTGGAATAATACTATTATTATTATCTGTGTTCATGCAATTTTTATATGTTCTTGCTGTGAGTAGGGCGCTTTATAATTTGAAAGAACTACGCTGTTATAAAAGAAGGAAAATAAATCCTTAACATTTACAAATGGATAGTACATATAATACATTTTACAGTATAAATGACAATACCTAATTTTAGCTTAGTTCATTATCCTGCTGAAATCCGGATTACAGTTTTACCAACGTTAGCGTATTATGAAAAGTTTTACAGGTAACTTTTTTCCTGGAAAAAAACTACATTAATACACATTTATTTACAAGTGCAGTAAAGTTACGTCTGAGTTCATTACAAAAATATATTGAAATTAAATCACGTAAAAGTAAATATTTATAACATATTATGTTTACTTTTTAAGTTCAACTAACCTTCTGTTGAGGTCAACGATTAAAAAACCTATAAATCTCGGGTATGAAGAAAAGGCTATCTGTGATTTTAACATCAAAAAGAAAACTTATTAATATGAACAGAAATAATGAAGTGGAATGACGACTATTACTCTAGCCAGTATATTTTTCATTTTATTTAATACGTTTTAAAGTTCCTAGCTCCTTTTCAGAACGCCTTATAAAAGAAATTGTGTGGCTATAAACTTCTGACTCTTCACATAAACTTTCATACTTATTTCCAAGAACTTATTTTTCTCGATGAATAATAATTTCCTGTTGAATAATAACTTCCCGTTGAATAATAATTTACCGAAGATTTTAATGTTAAAATGTATTTTTTATTGTCATTTTTTAACTAAACTATTGTTACGATTGATACAACTACTTTCAGTTATCCGAACCAAATGGTGCATAGGGCAGTGGTTTTTACACTAAATGCAACGACTCTTGAAAATTTGTTACACGAAGATAAGATGATCAGTCTACCGCTATAGCGCCTCACAAGTGATACAATACACGAATAATTGTTTCTATTGATGTTACGCTAAACGCTAACATGTTGATTGAAATTTCACTAATTGAAAACAAATTAACTTTTCGTTATTGTTCGCGTCCTTTCACTGAATATTTAATCTCCTGATTGCTTCTGATTTTAATCTGGAATATTTTCATATAAATCTATCTACTTCAAAAGTATACTTCGGAAACTATCTCATGTGAATTGCATTCGAATTATTTCTCTCTTACTGCAATCCACTATCTGTGATTAAAAATACTTTTTAAAAATCTTTTTTATCTGATATCGAGTTTTTAGTTCATTCTTCTTATAAACATTTTTTTATGGTGCATTGGTATACCAAATGCAGTAATTCTTAATCATTATCTAATTAAAAAACCTCAAATACGCAATATGTACTGACAACTCTAATATATTAATGCCAAATAGCACTTTCGGTAAAAGTCGAAATGAGTTAGAATTCGCCAGTTGGCCAATTATTTTGTTGGGTATATGAGGGACCACTAGAGAAGTAATTACACCGGGACAAAACTAGAAAGGTACCTACATGAAAAAGGGATGAATGAATGCAACTGGTTCTGGCAAAATGTGCAAGTTACATGAAAATAAAACTTCATGTTAAGCTTTTTTAAGTAGAAACCCCGTTTATATAAGTGCAATACTTCGTACGAGTTTTACAAAATAAAAAATATTTTTAACGATTTTAGTTGAGAGGCATATTGATCAGTACATTTAAATTTTGATCATTTGATAATTGATAATTTGCGAGTGGTAAATTAATACTACATAAAGCTATATCATGTGGAATCGTTTAATCTTGATTTGAATTAACGTTTACTAAGAAAAATAAATCGCACTAAATAACAACGCGTATTCAAAATTAGCAACAATCTTTTTGTTTGAGAAATTCTATGGTTTTCTCTTTGTACCGAATATTTCAATCACTAGGTTACGTATTTTTTGTGTACTTAAAACGCAGTAGTGTAAATATAAAATGCACTAAAACTTCCGTTTGGCAAGATTGGGTAATAATTAATAAGTGGAATTCAATATTTCAGAGTTTAGTTCAAAAGATAATTTTAAAAATCTGACAATGACACCTCCGTACCATCTATTCTTTCCTCCAATTTTTCTTTCTTGCAATAATGTTCAAACAATATCTCGCTTTTAAATAAACACATTGACCAACGAATGCCACTGTTGGGATTGTATTCACATTATTATTGATAGAACGCCACGCCACTCTGTCCTGACACACTCCCATGCTTCCGCCACATTCATACATCTTCTTATGCATGCTCCGCCGATTATTCCGACTTTTCACATGACCACTTTCAGGTACATATTTGTTTTAACTTTCTCGGCTCACCCAGGCACAGTCGTATCATAAATTCTTTTAGCCGTTCTTTCATCATTCATTCGCTCTACAAGACTCTTTGTAAATATTGACGATTAAGCTTATCTTAGCCTTGCATTCTACTCTAATTTCGACATTAGATCACCTATCATACATAGTTTTACCACACAGTCGCCTGAGAGATCACATTTCCTCAGCAACAGGTAGGAGAATTTGTAGATCTGGGTAGTACGTTCACGAGAGATGGAAACATGGATAAGAATATTGAACGCAGGGTTAGTGCCGGTAACAGAGTTAATGGTGCTTTAAAGTCTGTGGTAGCAAATAAATGACTATCAAAGGAGGCTAAATTAGCAATTCATAGCGGAGTTCTTGAACCAACCCTTAAAAAATTATGGAAGCGATTCATGGAGTTTGAAAAAAAAGATGAAAGTAGATTGAATGCTGTTGAAATAAATTAGAGGACTCTCCAAATTACGTGTTTTGTTGTTAGGGTTACAGAGTCTGCGCATACGAAGATGTTCTGAAGTTAGCCATCTCTACCCCAGACTATATCAGTACGCTGCCCGCGAACCGTAAGGGTAGTCGATCTACGGCGGAGCCTTTACGTTTCATAGATAAAAAGCGCAAAACTTTTCTGTTCAATCGGAAAACTGAGAAACTTTCTTTCAAATCGACTCAAAACCTAGAAAAATTAAGCGATGTGTTTATAGAAATAATTTAGAGTTAGTTTTTTATTAGTTCAGTGAATGACCTTGAAAATATTTTCGACCGTGATTAATTTATAGAAATTAACTAATATGCTTAATTAATAGTCATAGTTCCAGTTTTAATAATGTGAATTTATTGAATAAAAAAAATGGTTGTTGGTGTGAAAATTTTATGTATAATAGTTCCTTAAGTAAATGTAAATTAGGGGTTGTTTTGTGGATATAAGTGTTTAAACTCTTGAAAGACATGACTAACTTTTATGTGAATGTGTTTTTTGATGGACGTACCGTTATTTTTTAATATTATTTAAGTACTTAGTGATTTGATGACTAAACCCCCCTTTTGATTGGCCAGTGCAAGCAGCCATCATGGATGTAAGTCGATTTCTTAAAGATGTTAGTATTAGGTTTAATACCATTTTTAAACATTTTAAAATTTGCTTGCTTAGATGTTGAAAATACAAATATAAGGTGTCAAAATCTTATCAATGATTGTTGTACTTAATATTTTTGAGATGTCTCAAGTTAAACAACAATCTCTAATATTTGTTAAAATATTATACATTTAAAAAAAAATGAAAAAAATGTGTAGATGCGTCTGCGTCGCTGACAAGGTGATTTAAAACGCAATATGGGTAACTCTTTGAATTTTGCGGTAAAACACGTTTGAAAAATACAGCACGTGAAACCAATTTTTATGTACGTACTTCAATATTAAATTTTAACTTTATTAAATATGAATTTTATTGTAATTTTTTTTCAGGGTCTCCAGGCATGTAAAAAATTAATTATATATTTATATTTATTTATACTCTGTACCTACATAGGTGATTTAAAACGCCCCCAATTCCAGTGTAATACCAGAAAATTCTTCAAAATGTTCCAGTTACATATATACAGATAACAATGACATTTATTACAAATTTATTGAATATTTACAATAAATTAAAAAATAATGTATCTCTATTAATTATTCACATATATAACTAAGAGAACAATTAGTATTACTAAGAAGATTGAAAATTACAACATAAAAAATAAAACATAATATAATATTCAGCTAATTTAACTAAGGAGAACAATTAGTAACTAAGAAGAGAAAAACATACAAAGATGATAAAACATAATTATCGTATATGAGCTATTTGACTTAGAGCACATTCTGAAATTGTCGAATATCTGGTTTTTTTAAAGAATGTTTTTTTAACACTAAAAGTAATCTTGATTTAAGACAAAGCTTTAAAAAAATAAAATTTCTTCTTAACTTTTATTAAGTTCTAGTTTCTGCGTTTTATCTTAAGTTTTATAATAAAATGGCGACGAAAATTTAAGAAACTTACAGAAACATTGAAATAAAAATATGAGTCAGGTTTTAGTCTTGTGGCAGATTCGAGGACTCCAGATTAGAATCTCTAGGTTCGAATCCCATTTCGGCACAACTTGTTTTCTGCTTTCTGGCACATTTATTCCCGACGAAGAACAGCAGAAAAAAAACACGAAAACATTGAAATATTTTATCCCCTTATCCACAGCCAATGGTGCATAGGACACTGCTTTCCTTCACGAAGTGCTGTGTATCTTGATCATCATTAAATTATTGCACTTATTGGATAATCTAACTTATTATATTATAAGTCTGATATTAGGTACAAAGCCGTAATTGGATTTTTCGGTTAAAAGGATCCTAGCGATTTGCATACTAACAATATTACGAAAACCAGGAACAGTAGCACACAATTATTGGAACTGCATAAAGTTCTTGAATTTGCATTTTTACTCACTATCTTCGTAAGGCAGTAATTGTTGGATCGTGTCAAGAATAGTAATAAAGTGCAGTTCGCACCTGTTCTTGCAATTAGACGTTTACAGGGCTTATGATCTGTCATTGGCTAAATTCTGTTTTTGCCTTCATTTTATTATCAAATTATTGAGGCCAGAAAAAAATCTTGTTCTGCCCTATACTTATTGTATAATGTATAAGACGAAGTTAGCGGCACGGCGCACTTATTACACAGATAACTGTGTGTGTTATATTTAAGCATTATCTTAAATATATAATTACGTTTTACCCTAAATACATAAAATATATATAATAAATATATAAATTCATATTATATAAAAGCAAAAGTGATAACAAATATTTATAGGACACTTTTTCTTGAATTCTTTTATGGGGTTTCTGAAAATGTCTATACTGTCAGCGCTGTCCCTGTGTATTCTACTGTACTCTCTGCACATACGAGAGAGAGGGTTGTATTGTATAACCCCGTATTGGAGGAAAAGCGCTCAACTCTGAAAATGTCTGGATTACGTTGTCGTAAATTGGCACGCAGACTGATTTCACTTATTAGTGTTGTGTCAAGGTGACTATTTATAATGTTATCAATAAGGTTCTATTAAATTTCTCGGATTAGCTTAAAAAATCGGTAGAGTTGAGCTGGACTGAAAAAAGACTCAATAGTCTTTAAAACAGTCTAAGGAAAGGGTGGGGGCTTTCACTTTATGAGTTGCATTATTTAAAAGAATCGGGTACCTGGCACTTTGAAGCATACTGTCGTATTACAAATAAAGTCTATTCGCTAAACATGACATCTGTCATTTTAACATGGCTATCTTAAAAACTAAATGTCGTACGAAAAAAACGGGTTTTATGGATCGATATACAGTGTGCAACAAAACTCGATGTACAAGTGGGAAACCAGTGAATCTACATAATATTTTGAGTCGAATCTGTAGAATATATTTTTTTTATTCGACCCATAGTTTTCGATAAATTTATGCTAATTTTTATCAAACATCATGTGTTTAGTCAAATTGATACTATCCATAAATAAAACACAATCAAATATAGCATTTTGATATGAATTTGTGCAATTTTACTTAATCTTGGTTAGATACTAATAAAAGCTTTTATGAGAGAAAAAAATAATTTTTCAAGCTCAGCTAAAAACATCACGTTACACATTCGACTCTAAATATGATGTAGATTCACCAGTTTTCGGGTTGTACTACGAGTTTTGTTACACCATGTAGAAAAAAAACTTAAACGTATTTTCAGCCGAAATTAATATACACCAAAATGCCTCTTACCGGAAGATTTATTCACATTTAAAATGTTGTTGACATCTTCATTTGGTTAATTTAAACCTAAATAACTACTTTTTACGGACTTAAATAACTTCTTTGTCTTGTAAATCTGTCGTCATGCCCTAAGATCAGGCATATTTGATCGTATGTCATGCCTCTTATGTTCATTTTTAAAACGAAATTTAAATTTCCTAAACCAGGTTTAAATTTAGAAAACACCTACGCTGATCTATAAATTGAACTAAATAGGTATGTATTTAAATATCAAGTTACTAGAGAGCTCATTAAGTTTATACGTCAAAGGTTTTAGTAATTATTAATGAAATGACGTAAAACCGTTTGGTAATTAAACACACTCAAGTTTTAGAATGAAAATAATATGTATGTTTGTGTTTGTATATAATATGTATATATAATCGTTCTTTATAAAATATATAGAACTGTTATTATAATAAGTTACTCGCAATTCTCAATGATGACAGTTCGCAATTATCAGGTATCGAATTTCATTATTAAATGTGATAAAGGGAAATAAGATCAAAGAATGTTTTAATTGAAATACGACTGAATATTCAATTTGTGGTGTTTGTCAAGTACATAAGTGCTTCGTAATTTGAATTTAAATATAGTCAACCTTTTGTATTCATCAATTAAAAATAATGTTCAACCTCACTTTGTCGAAACCACTCTTTAGAGTCGAGGAACTCAGCGTATCTATACAAGGCATGAAAGTTAAAGTATATTATTACTCTAATGAAGGTAAAGAGGTTAAAAATAAGTGTTCTTTTTGTGCAATAAGATCTAGATTACGTTATGAATGATAAAGAAGCTTCTAGATGGTTCTCAGTAGAAAAATTTAAAAAGAAGAACATTTATTTTAAATTTGTTTTTAAATAATGCTCAGTACCGCCCCATTAACCCTTTTTTATAAAATATTTTTATTCCAAACGTTGGGGGAGTGCAAGCCAAGCAATCTAAGGATCAAATTTTAAAAGTACAATTTAGATACAAACGAACTTACAATAACGCCATTCCTCCAAAATGGCAGACAGAGAGGATAGAACGCCGCACCGCTCTTTCCTGGCGCACTTCCCTAGCTTCCTCCACATTCATAAATATTCTCATATACACACACGCCGATTATATTTCGACTATTCACATGACCACTTTCAAGTATTGAAAGAAAAAAAAATTTTAGCTTTGCCTTACAATTTATTGAATTGAATATAAAAGTACATTTTTAAAACTAGGTCTTCGTTTTTTTGTGTTTCTTGATCTGGGAAATTGTGACGTCAGACATGTCATAAGCCTATTTTTATAACTTACATTTACAAGTTTTATAGCCCTGGGCGTTAGATGGACAAAAGAACTACTTTATTACTGAGTTTAGCTTTATTGCGGTATACTTACGATAATCCTGATTATATTCACGTCAAAAAACACACATATTAAGAATCCTATTGTATTTAAATAAATGTATTTAAAAAAATAACCTTCGAATTTATTGTTATGTCGATAGCGGAATAAAGACTAAAAAAATTCTCTTTAGATTCTTCAAAATTCTCCGGTATCTGAAAAAATAACTAAAATCTTGGTATTGAAATTATTGCTACTATATAAGAATTAAGATTATTTTAAGAACTTGGATTGTTGTGCAACCTTCTGGTTAATCAATTTGTGTAAAACGCAATTTTTGAGGTCATGAACGTTATTGTAATCAAAATCTTAAAGAAAACACTCGTCAACAGGTTGCACAAATAAAAATTAAGGCTAGGCTAAATTCAAATAGAAGTTCCTTTTATGTCAAAATAATTTATTTCAAAAAGAACTAAATTAGAAAAAGTAATTTAATTTAACCTTTACTTTAACATTAACTGTTCTTGGTGCAACCGGCCCGGCCCTAAGTTAACCCAAAAATGGAAGATGTAAAAATTAATAGCAAAGGAACTTTTTAAAAAAACGTACAATCAAGTTTAAAAGGTTGGTTTATTTATCTTTATAGCCTAGAAAATGAATTATAGGAAAATAAGGCGCAGAAAGGATAACGCGTAAGTTAATAATCTACAAACATGCATACAATGTGGTGAAGGGTTGGTGTTTCATTAAAACTCTTGCAAACATTCAAATATCTAATAAAAAAACTTTTATTCACGACCATGTTTATGGCACATTATAACACGCGATTCAAATACTTTACTAAGTAAGTTACAAAGTGCTAAATGTATTATTATTATAGTTATTTCTCCAAGGTTTCATGTATGATCATTATCATCATTAAAAAAATAAATAAATTATAGTTATTCTTCCAAGGTTGCATATTTGTTCAAATTTTCATAGACCAACGTTTTACTTTGGAATATTTTATCGAGAGATATTAACAATTTAAACAAAGATGAAATTGCCTTTAAAAGCGTCGATTTCCATACTCCATTCTAAAATAAATTCGTCTTCTTCATCTCCGTTAAGTACTTAATAATACTCTACAACTACACACATTTACTTTCTTTCCTTTATGCGCACCTAATGGTTCATAGGGCACTGCATTGGTACACCAAGTGCAGACATTTTTGATTATTTGTCACATAAAGGCAAGATAATCAGTTTTAACCTTCAGTACCAGTTGAAGGTATCACATGTCATATAAAATATTTTTATGTAAAAATCACATTAAAATATAAATTTCGTAGTGCCCCTTCGGGAATCGAACTTACACGCTAATAACCGCGAGGCGGACAATAACTGTATTAATAACTGTGTGAACACAAAAATCGGCGGAAAGGAAGATGAGCATATTGTATTATGGACTGGTACACGATCCGTCTTTTACCTAAGCCACCAGCTCGCGTGAAAAACCAAGTATTCATATTTAATTATTTATTGTTACCTAAATTTTAATATTAGCATTAAAATTCACAGCAAAAATATCACTACGTCTTACAATAATCTTTCTTATTGATCTTGTTGGCAAAACGAACTGTAAACTTAGCAACCATTCACAAAATACGTTAGGAAACCGACACGTTTCTAAGATGTAACGTCCCTAAAATGGATAAAGAAAAACCAACCAGTGTAAATGATTTTACCACCGCCATTTTGTGTTCAGTCAAATGAAAATGGAAATGGCGTATTCTTCGTTTCTTTAGTACCTACTTCTTAAGATGTTCTATTGTTTGGGGAAGTAGTTTCTAGAAATACCTAAGTGAAAACACGCACTGAAAGTACGTTATGGGGGTACATCTTTTATCAAATTGTTTATTTAAACCCACTTTCTATATTTTTCCTGAGGATGGCAGATGTAAAAGCTTTGCTCTTGGAGGTTCTGCCCGGCACCGGCTCTGCAAAATTAACGCAATTTGTAAAGAAATTTAAAATTATCACAAATAATTCACGAGTTATGATGCCAGTAGGAAATCTATTGGTTTTTAAACAAATAATCATATTTCCTACACATCCTATAAATTGATACATTTAAAGAACATCAAATAAAATTGTAAGAGAATAAAATCCATACCAAATCCATGACGAGAAAATTCTCGAACCCATCGCCACATTCGTGGCTTATGTACAAAGTGACTGTGGACGCTTGAGTGGCTACGTAGTATCTCTTGTTAGATTTTTGTAAACAAGAAATAAATAAAAAAATACATAACACATTGGAAACAGTAGACAACATATACAATTAATTTTTAATAGTCAGGTCTATGTTCTGAAGTTTTTATGTACCTGTACCGACCTACCTACAGCTTATTCAAAGAAAAAGAGGAATCAAAATTATATTTTTTCAAAATTATTTGGAATTTAAAACAAAACAAGAAATTTTCATCTTAGGCTATAAATTGATCCAATATATGGAGAACGACCACTTTGTGACAGGCTTTCCTCGGGTACATTATTCCAATCAGAGAATTTATTTTTATTTTATTCTTGTGTTGATTTCTAATGGGGTTCTTCCAGATAACATGAATATTCTTAAAAACATTATAAATATTTAAAGTATATTTTTACAATTCCAACGATATAAAACACAATACTCAAAAATTTGGTTTTTATTAATAAATTTATGTTTTAAAAACACGAAAATACGAATGATTTTTAACGCCCGTTATTGGCTAACGACGTCATACCCGTCCACCGTGAAAGGCGTGAAATTCATTCCGTAGTAAGCGCCTATATTGCTGTGACGTCACACCGCATGCGCGCCAAATGGAGGATTTTGCGAGCGATTTGAAAAAGCGCTATTTCTACTTTGTACATTGTAAAAAAAAATAAAAAATTCCCTTGATATTGTAATTTTTCAATCAATTTTTAGAAGTAAAAATTAAAAATCGGAAAGAACCCCATTCTGTTAAAGTCTGCGTTTGATTTCTCACATAAGATTTGGCCAAATAGCTGCCATTTCATACCATATTTATTTTCTTCCCACGATTAAAGTTCGAAATGGGTATTCCAAAACGAAAGCGCTAAAATCTAGGTTTTGATTACAAAAGTTCGGAATCATTGCTTTAGAAAAACAGTTTGCACATTACCATTAAAACTTAGCTAACGGCTTCGAGGCGTTGATCAATCAGGCTGTATTGCCATAATTATCGACCCTTTAGAACCTCTTGATGCTATTATTAATAATTAGGGGCTGTAGTTACTTAAGTCCTTAATTACACGCACGTGCCTACTACTCAAGACTCTGATAATGTATGTTTATACAGGATACAATTATTACGATACTGCATAATATAAGCACCTATGTATTCTCTCTCGAAAGTGAGTTTAATTATAATATTTCGCACTTTCGAAACAACACTGATGCTTGAAGTTTTTTTTTTATTTCTAGTAAATAATTGGTTGATGACGTTGTCTCAAATTGATGAGAAGTCATCATCGCTAGAGTGCAACAGGGCTGCGTCCTTACCCCATTTCTGTTTATAAATCTCATGGATTTTATCAATTAAGTCAGACCAAGGAATATCCATCTTCCTCTTCCAAAAGCTCTGCGACCTGGAGTACGCTGATGACGGCGTCCTTATTAACGACTCAGTCAGGGTCTTCTTTTTATTGTTAATAGGCCTTATTGGACGTAATTGGCACTCCGGCGTACATGAGTTTAAAAATCAATACTATTAACACCCATTTTATGAGTTACATCTTGTGTCAAGATGCCCAGATCCCTCTGGTTTGGTCATCGAAAGGGTCAAGAGCTTCAAATACCTGGGATAAAGACACCGCTCAGAAATAATTGGCAGTTTGGCTTGGAAAAATGGGCGCCGCATTCAATAGTATGAAAGCTGTCTGGAAATCGGATGTTTACACAGTCAAAACCAAATTCCGCCTTTATAACGCCTGCATCACACCTGTTCTTCTTTATGGCTGTGAAGCATGGCACATAACCAGGGCCCTAAATAGCAGACTTAGAATAGGTATCATAGAAGAATTTACGTGTGCGGTGGTTTGACTTTATAAGGAATACAGAGGTGAGGCAACGGACGCAGCAACCCTTGGTATATATTGTCATCTGACTAAACCATGTACGTATGTTTCCCGAGAGCCTTAACTGTGCCTGCCTATTTTACAAGGCATTTGGATACCGCCGGAGGCGCGGTGTCCTGGACGTCCACAATTGACTATGCGTCGGCAGTTTAAGTGAGAGCTGCGGGACGTGGCCGTGGGTCTGACTTGGGAGGATGCGTGGGAACTGGCGGCCGATTGCTTGGCTTGAAGCCATTTTGTGGAATCCATATGCTCCACATAGAGATGGCCATATTCTCCACTCGTGTGATGATGATAATGAAATAATTGGTAATAGCCCCTAACAAAACTAATGCAAAATATCACCAAATTTTTAATTTTTTTAATTTTTAGCTTTTTCAACATGAGTATTACTCAAATTTTTTATAATGTCACTGTTGATTAAAAGTTGAGAGTATTTTAATACGTTAAATTTTTGAAAGAGAAACTCGTGTTGTTTTGGTTTATTATATGGTAGTATTATATTTTTTTAAATTAAGACAAAATAATTTATTCGCGAACGCCATACCAATTAATTCATTCAGATTCATTTCAGCGTTAACAAAAAAATATTGTTAAGCCAATTTATAGAGATCAATAATTCATTAAAGCAGTTTTTGGAATTCATGTGCTCCACACAGGGAACGTATGTGGAAGGACGATAAAAAAATAGATATCCTAATTTTTTTAATTAATAAATACCCGTTCAATAAATAATTGAAATTGCTGGGCTATTTTTCCTTCGAATGAATTACAAAATTGTTCTTATTGGATCTAAACCTTTGAAATTTTGAATTGAATTAAGTGGAAATAGATTTTGAAGGTTTAAGGAGTGTTCTGCCGTAGGTCATAAGAAGAAGTCGCGTATATGATCATTTGAGTTATTTTAGATTATTATTTCTATCAAAACCAGGGCGATAGATTATGCGAAAAAATAGTCCAATTTAAGTGGAGCAGTGCTGAATGTCAGAATATAATATATTCACGTGCAATTTACCCACATATTCCACAATTGCTGTATGCTGTCACAAAACCGAATCGGAATGCTCTATAAATGATAAGCACACTGTATACAATTTATACGGTATCGATACGGAGAATCTCTTTGCTAAATTTTACTTCATTTTGCTTCAGAATAAAATATGTATATGGGAGTAAAGTATAGGCTACCACAACGGCTCTATTATGGAATGTAGTTCGTTTCTGCGCAAATAAAATGGTTCAAATAATAAGCTTATTTGAAAAAGCTTTTTGCAAAATAGAAAACAAAAAAAATAATTTATGTATTTATTTATTTTTAACCACCTCAACAGGCCAGGATGCCCAATAACAGAGGGAAACAACGTCACAAACACTTAGGCTTGAGAAAAATCACTTTTGATGTTTTGTGTACTCACCGGGAATCGAAGATAAAGAAAAAAAAAAAATTATTGATACAACGAAGATACTTAAATACTACTTTCCCTTATCTGGATCTAATGGTGTATGGGACACTGCACCGGTGTATCATAATTTCTTCTACTTTTCCATATCCGCCACCAATGGTGCATAGTGTGCATTGTTATACCAAGTGCAATGAATTTTAGATTCCTTCGCCTTAGTGCCAATCCAAGCTATCACATATATGAAATATATTTACGTAAAAAAACACAGAAAAATAAATATTTTATGTTAACCAGGGAATCGAACCCACATAACTCGTCAATCACTATACCATGAGGCGGACAACGAGGAACGGAATATCTATCCACAACGTCATTTCCATAATATGCATTGAGGATAGAGCCACGCCACTCATTTCTGGCCCACTTTTATTTTTTTCAGAAAAACATTATGTACGTGACTCTTTATTATGACGGCAGTATTGATACACTAGTAAGTCCTTGGTGATTACAAGGATCCACACTCACGGATCAACAATCAGAGCTGATGTGTTTGCTTACAAAAGGACGTATTTACGTAGGACTTCAATAACACGTCTTTAAGTCATTCTTGGAATGAAGGATCTGTAGAGTATGGTATATTTATGTACGTTCCTCGTAGCTTGTCCGCCTCTTAGCATAGTGGTAGCGCATTTGGCTACCATGCATGAGGTCGCGGGTTCGATTCCCGTAGGGGATCTTTTTTTTAAAAAAAAAAAAAATATTTTTTTATTTTAATATATACATAAAAGAAAACAAACACTACATGTTCTACTGAGTTGCCTACTGCAACTCGTCAGTAGGTGCATAAATACAAATTCAACTAAAAATAAAAGTACACAATACATACCCTAGCGCACAAAAAAATTAAAATACAATTCTAAAACTCAATATAATAAATCGCGCTTTAGCAACCAAGTTCTCAGCACGCGTCTCTCTTTTAAGCTTGAAAAATTAATTATTTTTTAAATACTTCTTGGTAGCATGTTACAGATTTTTGGTATACTGTACTAAAGTGTTCTCTTACCATACTTGTTATTATATTTAGGGAGAACTAATCCTTCAGCACTCGTAAAACGAGTATTGCAAACATGCACCGGTCTGTGTTTATACTCAGAGAGAGATGCGTGCCGAGATATTAATTTGGACCATAATAACGCCTTAACAGATAAAATATTTACAGAATTATATAATAAGGATATCGAAACATCGTGTCTCTGATAGTATAGATGTTTTTTAATTAATAATTTGACCATCGAATTTTGTAAATTTTAAACGAATTTAATATTGGAATCACACGAAAAAGCCCAAGAAGTTATAAAAAAACCTATAATTGATTCGGCCAGCGACAAATATATTATTCATAAAGTACTAGCAGGGACATGATATTTCAATATGTACATTTTACCTTCAACTGATCTAAGTCTATTGCATAGCTTTTGAATATGTACATCCCATTTAAAATGACAATCTATAGTTAATCCTAAATAAACAAATTCATTAACATTTTCTAATCTATCGTATGTTGTAGTATATTCTGATGTATGCAGTTGAAATGATGAGAAATAATACATGGTTTCGTATCAAATTTAACATTTGGCGATCTAATATGGAGTAATTTAGTTTTTTAATATGAAATATTTATTTAAGTGCGATTTTCATATTTTATGTGTGATACCTTGGACTGCTACTGAAGCATAAGACTGGTCATTTTACCTTCATGTAATAAATGACCAAGATACACTGTATTTGGCGTATTAATACAGTGCCCTATGCACTACTGGGTGCGGATAAGGGATGGTAGTATTAATTATTTCCTTTCCATGGAAATCATTTTAGGAATGAACATATATACCTATGTAGATTAAAAGGATCCGCGTTAAATTATAACAAAACGTAAATACGTTGTATATTATAAATTCATAAACTTTTTTTATTTGTTCTAGTAAAAAAAAAAAGATATTTTCGACCGAAAGGCAACTTCAGTATATTTATTAATAGTGTGTTAAGTTTGATACAACAAATTGAAATATATTTACTTATTTATTGAATCTATTAAATATTTTTAAAAATACATTATGATTAATGTACATATAAATCATAACCAATCAACAATCATTATATCAATCAAAAAAGAATCATGGAATATCAATTCTGTAAGATCATAAAAAAATCACTGATGATGCAATATTTAAACCAAAGAAATATGTATTCTGCTTAAGATAATAATCATAGATAATGCTTTGTCGTTTTCCCTGATCTTAAAAAAGCATTTGATAATATAAATATTACTCACTTAATTGAGAAATATATGAATTACAAATATATGTCAATTGCTAAGTAGTAAATTACTAAAAAGTACACTAAATACCTTTGTATAGAACATAAAAATTAAGATCAAAAAAGGGCTAAAACATGGCCTTACTTTCACTCATTCATTAGTGAATCACTAAAATAAATCTTATTCTTTGCTGACTAAGATTCTCAATTATTACGTTCGTGCCTTATTTGGAAAGTTGTAAAATATTCAAGCATTAATTCAACTAAAGATTTTTTCAAGATAAATATTGGTAATGTTATTTTACGGTGCTCTTCAAATTTGGGAAAAACTCAATGTAGGAACGCAGAAAGCAAGGATAATTTTCCGAGAGAATAAAATAATCTAATTTTACATTTTCCCTTATTTCCTGTACACGTTTTCGATGTTAAAAATATTTATTTTGCGTTTTAAATCCAAGAAATTAGCTTTCATGTATACAATTTAATTAAATTAGTATTCTTCTAAGAATGTAACACTTGCCTTGATTGAAAAATTTAATAAATATTACCATCAAAGTCTTGGAGCAAACGGAATTATTTTATAGAATTTGGCGAATACTAACTGTAATGCATAATTGTCCGTTGTTTTTGTTTAATTAATTTAAGTTGTTTAGTTTAAATGATTTTTTTTTTCAAAGTTTATCGAGATTAACAAGTAAAAGGATAAACATGTATAATTTTGTATGTTATAAAAAATCATTCTGTCAACGATGACTTATTGCACCCTTATAATAATATATTTAAATGCCTGGCGTAAACTATTCCTTGGAGATTGTAGTATTCCTTCGGGAAAACTATTGTAACTTTGTTCTTTCATTTGACCCTTTCTTACTGAAGCCAGAGGGCCTCATTATCTATTCTGGCCTATTATTGGTACTAGCATAATCTGCCTGCAAAAAGTATCTAATTAATTATTTATCACTAGACTTCCGGTTCACGCTCACGTGCTTTGGTATTTATATTGATATTAGTAATATTTCATCATAGAAACATATTCATTCATATGTAACAAATGATCAAGGATCACTGCATTTGGTGTACCAATGCAGTGCCCTATGCACCGTTGGGTGCGCGTAAGGGAAAGAATTAGTAGTAGTGGATGATATTCATTACGCGTATTGCTCTTATGAAACTTTTCGCGTGTCTTTCGTGATGAAACACAAAGAAAATATATTTGCAATAATTTTGCATTCATTTAAATAAGCCTCAACCATTATTCATTTGTGAATAGAGAAAGATGTTTGTTAGATAAAATCCTAATTTGCCATTCATAATCTCAGATAAAAGTGCTTTCTTGATTACCTTGGAATAATAATCATATTAATATTTTAAATATTAGAAATACCAAATTAGTTTATTTTGTATTTTTACTGTGTCAATATACTTTTTTTTTTTATGTACCAAATATCAAATTGAAGTTCAGTTTGCGTTCTTTATTACACGATCGTTTATAACAATAAAGTTCAAAAGGATTATCTCCATTTTTCGTTGATGGTTATCGTTGGAAATTATGGTCTCTAAATAAATTTTCCAGCGAAGTACCCACCCTGGAAAACAAAATAGACACCTACTCGTGTTTTCGTGAATTCGTGTTAAATTTAAACATTGTTTTCCTAAATATAATTCCCATTTCCAATCTGATTTACTTTACTTTATTTATTCAAGTGAAAATCTTTCGAAATTTTCAAACAAAAGCAACTTCAGCATTCAAATAATTAAGTAATTAATTCCAATAATAATAATTATTAATGGTAATAGAAAGAGGTATCAATAAATTGTAAATAGGTGAATTCTGTAATTTACAATTCACTGTACGTGAATAAGTTATAACTGAAATAGGCCAAAGTAATCATTACATAAATAGGTACAGAAGTCTCATGGCATAAAATTAATGATCTAATGATGTTTTGAAAACTCTCACATTTTAGGAAAAATGTTTTGTTTGAAAATCAATCAGCAGTAATTCGGATTGTAGTGTAATGCAGAGCTGTGCATAGAAAGATATCCAGTTGCAAATTTTGCACAGAAATATGATTTGCGAATATAAGGCTCTATAAGGATGAAACTAGACTTGACCTTTCTTCCGTAAATCCTTCATTTAAATTTACTAATTCACCGGACCATTGAAGATTCAAGTATTTAAACATATTTGAAATTCCTATACATAATAAGTAAGTCAAACTAACCTTCACTTTCTAATTTCAACCCCTTCTATTGACCAATCCACAGACACCTTTTAGTAATTGTTCTGGGATATTATTGACATTAGAGGAATCCTTCCATCAGATAGAAATGAGTGGGAGAAATCAATTCTCACATACTGTTGAAAATCATCGTCATCAGTATCAGTCCTATGTATTCTATGTGGAGAATATGGAATTAACAAACTGTCTGTTATTCGATCTTATCGAATAATCTTTATTTTTAAAAAAGCGGACTCAAGACATTAATAATTACCTATTGTAAGTAGCATAACAAGTTGAATTCTAGGATCAGACACGCACATAATCCAAAGTACTCCCTAAATCTATGATTGTACGTGGCTTAGCTCACAAAATACCTTCAGTAAATTCTTTATCCAGCAATTTGTCCATTATCTAATGAATAATTCATCGCAATTACTTCCATTTTCACAAAATTTATCTAAATAACACGATTTTCGTAAAATAATTAAGATACTTGATTGGATTCAGATTCTTGAGTATACATAATAGACATTTTTTGTTATAGGCGCCTTAAATAATTAATGTTATGAATAATAAATATAAAAATTAAATGTCAATCTCTTAATTACAATCTTCGATAGTGAATTTCAGAGAAGTGGCGATCGAAAAATACTACCTAACCTAGTGACAGCTAGTGACCCACTACGTCATTTACCACGTCATCACTAGGCATCTACGTCGACACTAGACATCTACGTCACACGTTTCGTGTGTTGGCCTAAGTGCTGGAGTCTTTTGACGGTGGGATTTGATAATAAGTTGTGTTATGAAATTAACCCTAGGAAGCGTAGGTATATTTTAAGTAAAATTCGAATGGATATGCCTCTTCTAATCAATTAATTTCCGAAGATTACAATACGAAAGTATAAATTTTACAAAAAAATTCGTAATTTTTTGAAAATAAAATTACAGATTTATATGAAAACGAGTAAAAAAACACGGATGTGCTATTTTAGTGAAGGTAAAAATACCATACCAACAACTTTCTTATTTATACAAATAAGTAAGAGGTACTCGTAGATAATAATAATTTTAAGATACGAATCTTTAATATAACAGACATTTTTAAAAGTTTTTTTTAATTTCACATCATCATCATAATATGGATTCTACAAACTGCCTCCAGGCCAAGCGATCGGAAGCCAGCTCCCGTGCATCCTCTCAAGTCAAGTCCACGTCCCGCAGTTCTAACGCAAACTGCCCGACGAATTGTCAACAGTGGTCATATATTTCACATTGCGCTCAATTTTCTTGGCGTCGCGCAAAATAGATAAGTCATGTATTAAAAAAACATAAAAAGGTACTGAAGCCAGATTTATGCGAATCCAGACAAAGAAATGGTGATTGCCTTTCACAGCCTCCTGTGATGTTTTAAACAAAATCTTATTTCTCAATACTGCCTTGGAAGGCTTATATAACAGATTGAAGTCTATTGGAGAATATTGATAGCTCCTTTAGTCTAAAGGATCTAGCGAGTAAAGAAATTGAGATCATTTTCTCGATATCAATAAAGAATATTAAAATTCTTCGACTTCTCAAAATTTAGAATTGTACCTAATACGGAACAGAAAACTGCACAGTTTCTTATACAGTTTTGTATTCAGAAAACTTTACAGTTTGTCAAAAGACACGCAAATATGTGTATTTTTTAAGCGCGATCATAAGTTATTATCGTATGTTTGCACACAGGAATATGCCAGTGTTAATAAGGCTAATAATGTAAATGTGTTATGTGTTTTTAACGTTTCTCAAAGCATTCAATATATCAGTATCTACTTTAACGTTTACATAAAAAACAATAATTGGGCTCTTTTCGATTTTTCATTTTTGATTTCAAAAAATTGATTAAAAAATTACAATTTCAAGGGAATTTTTTTTTAATTTTTACGATGTCATATGAATTTTCTAGCGCGGTTTAAAATAGCCCTTTTTCAAATCGCTCGCAAAATCCTCCATTTGGCGCGCATGCGGTGTGACGTCACAGAAATATAGGCGCTTACTTCGTAATGAATTTCACGCCTTTCAAAGTGGACGGGTATGACGTCATTAACCAATAACGGGCGTTAAATTCATTCGTATTTTCGTGTTTTTAAAACATAAATTTATAAATGAAAACAAAATTTTTGATCATTGTGTTTTATATCGTTGGAATTGTAAAAATATACTTTAAATATTTATATCGTTTTCAAGAATATTCATGCTATCGGGAAGAACCCTATTGTCAGGTCAGCCAAAATGCCGCGCGGACCATTCAATATTCCACACAGTTTTCGCTTTATACCGGACAGTTTGCAAACTGCACAAGAAACTTTACAGTTTTCTGTCCCGAATAAAGTGGGCTTTATGTATCGATTTTTTGCCTGTAACCTGTTTTCACATCGTAATTTGGAGGAAGAAAAAATAAAAATCGAACATTATGGGTGTTTCAGCAAAGAACAGAGACAAAAAAAGGAATATGGATATCTAAGCTTTAACGGGACTTATGGCCTGTTATCGACTGGCAAGCCCGTCACAGGTAAATCCAGTATTTGTCTTCAAGGATTGAGACACGCTCGAAATGTTGCTTTTAATCATATATCAAAATTTTCACGAATGAAGAAAAAAAAACGATTCTCCTAATTTCCTTTTCACGAAAGTTCTCGCATTCTAAGTAATTTGTATTACCTAATAATAAGCGTGTGAACAATCGAGAAGTGTACTAACCCTTAAAGTACTGTGTTTGAAATGATCCACGGCATCCGGTAATGTAACTTCGGGCTACCCATACAAAATGTTGATTCATGAATTTTACAATTTTTTTACAGTGCGTAGTTAGTATCTCTGTCTGACATAATAACTCCTTTTCATTTTTTTTAAAGCTCTAAAACGTATAAAAAAAATTATAAAGTCCTTTGTTTACTGCAAAATACACGATGTTCGTATAAAATTTCGGAAACATGAAGGTAAAAAATATTTTTTTAGTTATTACCTACAATTCTTTCTTTATGTATCAAATAAATTTTTTACTGTGCAAAAAGGTTAATGGCTAAAGATTAGCAAAAATTCCAGGCTTATATTTTGAGTATTTACGGAGATATTAATTATTTAGTGAGATTTTGCAACGTGGGCTAAATCACCGCAAGGCAAGTGTTGAGTAAGGGTTGGTACAGTTAAATCAAGTCGTTTTCATTATCCGACTTTCCTTATTTTAGACATTGATCTTGTCTGTATCATAATATTGTATGTCGAATGTGTTTCTCGCTGCCGGAAAATCACGCTGATTATTCTACAAATATCAGAATCATTTTGATATTCTCCTTGATGTAATATATGATGTAAGGCAATGTAGAGGATTATGATTCTAATCAATTACCGTCATACGTTTGTTGAATGAAGCAAATTAGTATATTTTATAATACTACTCTCCCTTATCCGTATCCAATGGTGCATAGAGCACTGCATTGGTACAAACTTGATTATTTTTTACTTAAAGGCTAGATGTTGTAACAATGCAGTTCCTTACGTTTTATTTGGGGTGAATAAGGGAAAATAATAGTAGCAGTTTTTTAGGGTAGGTATTTGGGTAAATACGGAAATTGTGAAGAAGAAAAGCACACATGAACATTTTGGTGAAATAACGGAATAGAAATCAAATTAGATCCTGATGAAAGTACTGGAATAATAGCTGCGGAATAAATGAAATTTTTCCCATTTATTTTTTTATTTGATCCATACTTTAAGGAACCCTTGGAACCAAAAAGGTTTTCTTAAACAACCTTCTGCAATTTTCTTTTCATCTACAAGTAGGTATTTATTTTTACCCTACCTTTTTTTATTACCTAATTTAAGCGACTGAATAATTTGTATTTAAAGTTTCATGACCTTAATTACATCGACAAAATCATTTTTCCGTAGAAGAAAAGAATGTCTAATTTAATTAATTTAAACGTAAAAAATAAAAAATAAATTAAAATTAAATAAAATTAACCTATTATTTAAAAGTTATGTAAAAATATATGTGATACATGTGCGTATATATAAATAATGTGCATAAGAGCTGCGGGACGTGGACCTAACTTGACGGAGGATGGACGGGAACTGACGGCCGATCGCTTGGCTTGGAGGCAGTTTTTGGAATCCATATGCTCTACATAGGGAGCGGATATGGAATGATGATGAGTTAAAAAATAGGTCTAGGTATACAAACAAGCTTCAGGTAGATATCTTAAATGTAAGAAGATAGTGATTTTATAATGGAAAATGGTGTAGCAAAAAAATAGGTAGATATAATGCAATAAAGAAACCTGCAAACATTCTTTTTCGAAGTGTAGAAAGTGCTTATGTTTTTATGCATTCATAAACGCATTAGAAACTGGAAAAACGCAGCCTGAGACAAACGCGAGTGGAGACGTTTCTGTCCTGAGACAGCTGGGATCCTGACCATTTAACCATTTAGTTCTAAAAAGGTCATAATTAGGTTCTACAGCCTAATTTTGACCTTTTTAGAACTAAAATTTTCACTTGGGTGGTTATACCCGGAGATTATGACAATGATGATTATCAAGGATTTATATATCTACATATAATTTGAAACCAAATTCAGAATGAAAAAAGTGGTATTTATTTTCATCAAATTATATTGAATCCTTACCTTTAGCGGTAGCGCGTTGGGCTGCCATGAATGAGGTCGCGGGTTCGATTTCCGATGGGGGTTAATATGAAACTTTGTTTCTTATATGTGATACCTTGGACTGGCACTGAAGCTTAAGACTGATCATCTTGCTTTAGTGTGACAAATAATCAAGATTCACTGCACTTGGTGTACAAAGCTAAAAACCTAGATATTTCAACTTTATTATTTGAATTAGTTTTATACCACTTTCATACACTTGTATTTTTAATTATCTCACGGAAATAACATTTAGGTGTAATTGACTAGAACAGGAATTTAAACCTTAAGGCGTAATATTATGTAGTTACTAAGGAAAACACCCGTCGCGCGTCGGCGTCCTTTGAGATCGCACCTACTAATGTAAAGCTTCTTGAGGAAGGATAATTTTATCTATTAATACAAAATATAAAGAATTTCCTCCTATGAAAATAGCATCTTTGCCCTTATCCTTTTACGCATGTTTCTGCATTTATTTAACATTTAATAGAATTAAAATAATATTATTTTGTATAAAGATTTGCAATAAAGTATATTTTTTTTAATCGAGTTCATAATATTCAAAATGTTACACTTCCTACCATACTAAAGCAAAAAACCTTGAACGCGAAGCTAAAAAATTAAACGTTGATATTTTCATAAAGAAAAAATTTCATCAAAAACCTTCGGAATAACGAAATAACTCTATGTATTACAAAGCCTAAACACCTATAAAATTCAGTTAACAATGTTTCATTAAAAGTTGCTCTTTAGAAGAAACTTATGTCACATTTCTCAAGGAAGAGTTTCTCTAAATAATTTACTTTTACAGGCTTAAATTCACGTCTGCGACATTAAAAACAAAACAAATGAAAAACATTTTGCCATAAAACATTACTTTGTTAAGTCTTAAGTAGTTTCCTCTTTTCGGCATTTTCTTTCCTCACTGGTTTGATGCATTATTAAAGCAGGTAGAAATACAAAAACATTAGGAAAACACAATGACTTTCATTTACCTCGGGCAAAGGGACTTATCCATTTAAATAAGAATTTGCTTCCCCAAAACTTCAAGAGAGTTGTGGTGATAAAAACTTTACTCCTAAGTACCAACTTGCTTAGATGAAATTTGGTAAGAATTTTGAAGAACCACAGTATTAATTGTGTTGAGGTAAAATGAGATAAATCAGAACGCTGCAGATCCGGTTTTTTTCAGCGTTTATAATTTATCAATTGTGTTTATTGGTATAAAATGCAGTGCCCTATGCATCTTTTGGTGCGGACAAGAGAAAGTAGTCCATAGTGGTAGAATAAACACAAACTCAAGTTGCTTATTTTTAATTACTTTCTCACAAAAAAATTACCTAGGTAGGTACACGAAACTTCTTTTAAGAAACATAATATTTTGAACCATTTCATTGTTAACAAAATACCTCCACATTTGTGAATACAGAAAAATGTGCCTTTAAAATATATTTTTAAATCATATGAAATTGAAAACTGAAAATTGCCGTCCCATGTGGTGTAATGACTATGATGCGGGACGGAGGGTTTGGTAATATATTCCCGAAGAGATTACAAAATGATAAGGGATTTTTCTCAAGACTGGGTGTTATGTGGTACGTCCTGGCTGTAAAAACAGTGTCCAAAAAGGGATATTTTTAGTTAATTATTCTGAGATTGTGTATGTAAGATGATAATTATTCATAGCCGTATAAAAATGTAACACTTATATTAATAGATAAATAGTTACACTAAAAATGTTTAATGCACATAATGATAAAAGCTTCAAATAAGTTGGACAAAAATTGACCATGTCTAAAATATTCATGTCAACATTCCGAAGGTAGATACTCAGCCCACTTTATACCAACTACAATAGAGACTAAATTGTAAAATAAAACGAATTTTCTAATATTCGGTATCATTGAAATGAAAACCAAATAAACTTTGATCAAATAAATTTTATATGAAAATTTCCAGCCTTTGTCGACCATTAGTGCGGATTTTCGGAAAGCTCCTTTTATTAATTAATTGGACTTTGGTGAACAAATCTTATTTATTGAAAATGTCCTTAATTCCATAGTAATTCATTAGGTACTTTAATTGGGTTGCGAAAAAGTAAAGCATGTTAATAAAATGACTTCAAACCGTTTTTTGAATGATTTAGAAAGAAGTTTAAAGCATATTTAATGTTTACTGAAGGTATATTCAAATGACTTATGAATAAATAATAAAGATTTAAATACAAAACTTTAAATAAAGTATTCAAAGTGATAAAAAATTTATAATTAATTATGATAAAATTTTTACGTATTTATTTAACAAGTCAAGAGAAAGATAGTAAAAATCAAAATCATAATATGCATTGAATAAAAATTTATTTAATAAATAATAACATTTTGAATGTGTACAAATACAAATAGACAAATTACTGGATTATCCCAATTCTGGGCTAGTATAAATTATTATTGATATCTCAACAGATACAGAGCTGGCATTGGAAGGAGAATTCAATATATTAGAAGGTTTCAAAAGTTTGATATATGTATATGGTTATCAGATGATGGGCGGAATGGGGAATGTTGTAATAAGTTAAGTAGCCACTTAACCTAGCCAATGACATGTCATGAGCACTGTAAACGCCTAGATAATCCAAGAAAATCAAATAAAGAGCTTTTCATTATCTGTTGAGATATCAATAATGATGAAAAAATTAGAGTTTGCTTTAGCATTTGAACCTAAGATCTTCTGTGTGCCGGTCAGGTGCTCTGTCCACTGTCCGGTGAAATTGTGATATTTTTCTTTATTTCTCTTGACGTATTTAATAAAGATATTTATTTGTTTTAGTATTGAAATTTAGACCTTCGAATATAAAGCAAAGTTCAGTCTTGATAAAGGTAAAATACTGATTTCATGCCATTCATTTCGGATTAGATTTTCGGTGAGATCGCAAAAATTTAATATTGATCAATCTCATGTTTGGATACTCTGAAATCTTTCATTTTATTTTTTTATAATGACATACGTCATTGTAGCCTGTCAAGGTAGTCCAAACAAATAAATAAGATGTTTATTTATACCTAGTTTCCCAAAGACGAATATGGTAATACTCTCTGGTGATAGGTAGTTCGAATTCCTTCCGCAAAATTATTCCCTACCTTCACCACATTCCAGTCCGTTTTGTCACCTGTTTTCCAACTCGAATTCAGTCTCGAAAACCCGCTCAGCGCAGCAACATTACTCTGACCTCGCAACATCCATCCTTCTCGTGAACTCCAATACCTGATCTTCCTTCGTTCTTTCCACCAAAATCCCCTCGTCAATCTCGCCATCCATCTCCAAGCTTCCCAGATTCCAACTCCCGACACCCCCCTCGACCAAAAGTGAGTAAAAGTGTGCTGTGCCCCTCGTTTGTGTCCCGCCGCGCCAGTTCGACGCGGTGTTCCAGAGTATTCCAGGATACTTCGCCCTTCCTGGTGGTCCTTCATCATCATTTCCCGCCCTTGTTGAGTCCAGCTCTGGTAAGTCCTCTTCCATTTACCGATCCTCGTTCGGACGAAGTTACCAGAGAGTTCTCATCGTGGCGGATCCAGTAGCAGTCGTAATTACATAACCACGTCTCTTATTGTAAGTACGTTCTTATTGGAATATAGTATCGTTTAAAACGAAAATAAAAATTCCCAACTTTTTATCCTTGAAAGGTAAACATTATTCTGTTTAAATATTTTTCCTAATCCTATTTCCTTTCTTTTAACACCGCGTGGGTGGGCTTATATTTTTTAACAAGTAAGCACATGTTGTATAATGAAACGAGAGGTAGGAAAGTGGGTTAAATGCCGTGTAAATGTGCACATAAAAGGCAAAGGGGCACGGAAAGTACTATTTGTTCATGTGATATATGAACAAATTAGAGGAAACCATTAGAAAAAGGAAATGTTACTTTAAGATAATAACGCGGATATATGTCGAACCATGCCCACTAACATTACTAGGTACCTACTTACTATTTTCCCTTACCCGCACCCAACCAACGCAGCGGTTGGACATAGCATAGTACCTCTTGTAGTTTTTGTATGGAGAAATGTTCTTTTGGCTATTCCTTGCACTTCTATTTTCCTTTGTTGGTATCTACTTTGCAGTTTGTAGGTACTTAATTATCTGCAAAAAGTACTCTGAAAACATAATAAGGTTTTGTCAAAGTTGATTTAAAATATCCACTTTACAACAATGGGCAGAGGATCGAAAAAGTTGACAGCTTCAGGTACTTAGGTGTTCATATAACTGAAGATGGCAGCACGCACGCACAAGGAACTCGCAATCCGTCTAGGAATTGCTGGAGCAACCTTCAACACGATGCGTGCTGTCTGGAATTCCAGTTTATACTTGGTCAAAAAAATGCTGACTCTTTAATTCCAGCATTGTGCCGGTGCTCCTTTACGGATGCGAATCCTGGCACCTCACAAAAGCTCACAATGCTCGCTTGTTGAGTTTTGAAAATAAGTGTCTAAGAAGGATTCTAGGCATTAGGTGGTTTGACTTCATAACCAACGCTGAAGTTAGGGAATGGACGCAGCAACCTCCAAAAACTGGAATCGTGAAGATACGGCGTTGGACCTGGCTTGGGCATGTACTCCGGATGCCTCGGGAGAGCCTGAACCCGAGCTGCCTCTTCTTTACGCCTGCAGGATCCCGCCGGCGCCGTCCTGGCAGACCGTCGATGAACATCCTACGGATGTATTCGGCGGAGCTGATGGATGCGGGCCGGACGTGTGAAAAGGCGAGAGAGCTGGCTGGTGACAGGGTCTCCTGGAGGGATCTAGGGATGTCCACATGCTCCACATAGGAGCGAACGTGGCAAAAGAAGAAGAAGAAATGTTATGTTATTTTTCAGTCTCTTCTCTCATTCAATTTTGATCAAGTAAGAAGTAATATAAGCCTTAGCCGCGCTATAGTCAAATAAGGCATAAAGTATAAATCCAAAATAAGAGCAAACGTGGCGAAAGACGAAGAAGAAGAAGAGTTGAAATAAATTTTTCGTTGTTTTTACTGCTGTCTCTCATTACTATCGAGATCGGGTGTATTGTATGTTGTCAAAATAAAACAGCCTTTTAAATTCAGATTCATAAAAAAAATTGATAGACAGTTCAAAATCATTAAACTATTTTTATCAAGATTAGAATTTCCTTACAATTCAACAAGAATTTTTACTTTCCGTGATGTGTAGATCAATTCCGTAAACAACAAAATCTTGTGTTAATGCCTTGGATTTAGACGTCAGATAAATTTCCCCAGGAAAGAAAAAATGTTTCCACAAGCAAAAAAACTTTCTTTCAAATGTCTTGAGTGAATGGTCTAGCTTTCCGTTCGTGTTCAAAGCTTTTACAAAAATACAAACATCCTAACCCTTTTTAAACAATTTCTCGGTTTATGTTAACAGTATGAATCATACGTCTCACTTTTTTATATACCTATATTTATGTAGATGTTCATTTTAAGTCGCGTGTTACAAAAGAACTACTTTGTAAAATTATTTACTTAATCCAAGTAAACACATATAGGTATTACTTCCTTTCATTATATTCTATTGAAATCGATTTGTTGATTCCATAGAGCATGGGCGGACAGGAGCGGACTCCTGAATGTTTATTTTATAATAGTTAAAATCCGACCAATACAAACATAACGTAGATGACATTTTGAGTGTGTCCAAATATTTTTGGATAAACACTAAATAAAACTTTTTTTTACGCACATATAGACCCTAATTATTCTGAAAGCAATATTTCGGACAAACTATTGTGGCTCGAATGTTGCAACTGCCCAAAATATCATTACACGAAAATGAGCGCTATGCTCTATAGACCCGTTTAATAAAATAAAAACACTTTTTGACCATTGTTATAAATGTAAACCGTTAGTCGAGGGGAGCGTTCATTTCTTGAAAGCTGGAACATTACATTTTGTTTATATTTGAATTTTATATCTCAACAGAGTCCACTTCATCTCTGTAGAGATATAAAAATCAAATGTATACCTACTCCCGTCATGGAATAAATCCAAATTTGTGTACAAGTATTTGAAATTTGAACACACTTAAAAAATTTGTATGTAATTTAGTGTTTACACCAATTTTTAATTCTCACATAAGAATATATCTACCTATTTACTTTATTATTAAGAGTGAGGATTTCTAGAACTTTTTGTTTACTGTATTATATAAGGCGGCAATATTAAGATGTTAGTTTATTATACCTTTGTAGAAACATTTAATTGCTTCACGAAGCAATCAAAGACCGAAAAAGTAAGTTTGCATATCTTCGCATATTTAAAAAAAAACAACAACATTATAATCATTAATTGCACTTTATACTGCTGTATTTATTTTGTACCCGATGTTCATGGGACATTATCGATAAAATGTTTTTTTAAATTATGAATATTGTAAATTATTGACAATGTTTTTTTAACCTGATTGTTAACCCTTTAAAATTTTAATTTGATTGAAATGTGATAACTGAAAAGGCCTCAAATAGCTCAATTATTTACAAAATTGTATTACTTTCTTTTATACAAATTTCACCGATATGACATCGAAACCTCTAAAAGAGTTCCAAGGATTTAATTCTACAGCATACAATTTACGTAAATTGCAAAAAGACGAGGGTTGGATGTAATATAATAAGGTCTGGGGCAGAAATTCTAATGCGTACAACTCTTGAATAGTCTGATTTAGAAAATAGATTCGGATTTTTATTATTGCCCCTTTGAGGAACTTAATTAATTATTGTAGTATGTAGATTGAAACGTAATCATTTTTCCAAGTGACTTGCGATGGATTTATTTTTGGCAAAATAAATTTAAGAAGCGGTTTATAAGTATCGTAAAAAAATATTACCCTTTTTTTAATTAGACCAATGATGGGGAATCATTATGAGAGGGATTAATTTCATCAAAATTACTCTTAAATTATGTATTAATTAAGAAAAAAGATACTCGTGCCGCAATCTGATTATGAATCGAATTACTTGCAAATGCAAAATTTATTTAAAACTTTGTGTACAATCCCATAGCAAAATACATTTATATTACAACATTTTGGGTGTGTTCATATACTTGTACACAAATCTGGGTTTATCCCATGACGGGAGTAGGTATATATTTCATTTTTAAATCTCTTTAAAAAAAAAAAAAAACTACTGCATCTCTGTACAGATATAAAAATAAAATAAGTACATTTATATCTAATCTGGGCCAAAATTACATATATCGGTCTTTATTTTGGGGTAAAATCTCCGAACAAGAATTTCAGAGAAGTGACTTTCCATACTTGAAAAATACTACCGTGTCTGAGGTTTCTAGTTACCCACTACGTCACTCACTACGTCATCAATATGCATCTCACGTAATCACTAGACATCTACGTCACACGTTTCGTGTATTGGCCTCAGTGCTGGAGTCTTTAGACGGTGGAATTTAAAAATAAGTGGTGTTATGAAATTAACTCTAGGAAGCGTATATTTTCATTTAAAAAATTATGGAAACGCTCTTTTAGTGAATTTTTGTTCGAAGGGTAAAATTAACAGAAGATGTCCAATATTTTTAAATCTGACCGTGTCAATAATAAGGCACTCTTGGCTACATTTTGTTTTGGTACCGTATTTAATTAACCGGGTCCCTTGCTCAATTTTATAAGTTGGATAATGTACTTTCTTAATATCTCTGTAGACGGCCGCGGCGCGGGCGTAATGTCCTCTTTTCCCCAATTTGATTAGGGTGAAATGTACCAAATGAACCGTCCAATGACGTGTTTGTCACCAAAATTAGTTCTTGTCCTCGCTTTGTTCTCCATACAATAAAAGTAAGCATTTCATTAATTTTCTGAAGCTCCTTAGCCCGATAAGTTGGAGGTTGATCATTTTAATAAATAAGTCACCTACGAGTATATATATTAAAATTTAGGTTCCGTATGTTTTTGACCGCAAATCTCGGAAAGTAGTCGATGGACTGTCAAATTTTTTGCACAATATTTACATATTACCAGAAGAGTGTTTCTATATACTTTTTATTCTGAAGTTTTCACGTAAGCGGAACATTCTATGCATTTTACATAGATAAAAAGTTGTGAATTACAGTATTGTACACAGCGCCGCCATTTTATCAATTTTAGACAACGTAACGGAATAAAAAGAATTTAATCGAATAATATCTGACAAATGAAATATTTTGTTTATATAATTAATATCAGACAAAGCCACAGCGAAGCGTGGCCGGGTTCAGCTAGTTAAGTAATAATTACTTTAAAGTAAATTATTTCGATATGAAAGCTTATAGGTATTATCAAAGTAATTAAAAACTAGGGAGATTTTAGAAAGGTATTTGAAATAATCATTAAGAGAACACAGAACTTTTTTAAAGTTAAATAATAAATAAACAGTTATGTATTATTTGGTTCCGAGTGTCTAAGATATGTTTAACGCTATAAGAGTAAATACATCTCTTTCTTTCACATGACTGCCCATGTCTACTATATTGATTTCTCTTTCTGGGACGATGTTTGAAATTTGACTGTTTTAGAACAATTTCAAACGAGGGCTTAAAGCCTTTCCATCTCCTTCTTTAATATGAAATTAGAGCGAGACAGAGTACTTGGGACAGGACAATTGGCTGATGTTGATGATTGTCCATGTACGTCCGTTTGCAGGATGCCAGGCGCTTAGCGCGTATCTCCCTCCAATATCCAAAATAAAATCGGTTTCTGCTTTTATTATTTCGTTTTAAACTACTTAATTAATAATATTTTGATTTGGGAGGCCATTGACCGAATATCTTGTAGGATAGACGCCGCTGCTTTGAAGTTTTTGCCATCCAAAATGCTATTTCTATATAATACATCATCAAGGAGACTTAAGCTCATCATGAGCTGTTTGGCCATCTGAAATGGATATTAAGAGTTATAGCCTGAAACAACTTATTCGAAAAATAATAAAATATGTATTGTATATAATATGGTTGAATTTTATATTTTCAGCTTAAAATGCATTTTCGTTTAGTTTTAAAAATAAAATCTTAGTCGTAGAATATCGAAAGATATAAAAAAAGCCGAATTAAATAAGATGAATATGGAATTAATATTAATGATCTTGTAAAAGAAAATGAGTTTGTAAGGATTCTGGCACTTTAAATATTCACTATTTTTTATATATAATAAATTAATGAACCTTAAGGATGAAATAACTAAACAAAGCATTGCGATGATGAGGATTCTTAACCCTGTCACAGCTCATGGGTCCAAACTCGACCTGATTCTTGTTCTAGTGAGGTTCAAAACAAAAGCGAATGAGATGCCGAAATCGATTTTCTGGGTATGCGTTATGTTTTACACCGCATTGTTGCGTAATATTATGTGTAAGGTTAATCTATGACATGTGTTTTAAAATCAACACTCCACAACAATATTTTTTTATATCGTAACAGAGAGGAGAAGTTTAGAAGAGAATATGGATATCTTTGCAGACGTTTGTAAGGCCACTTATTAAAATATCCCTCCTCATATCTGATACTATATTTGCAACCTGAATATAAGGTTTATACTGTCTTCTCGTCTCTGTTGTGGATACGATACAGTATAATATGTATTTATGTTTTCAAGGATTTTGACACGCTCAAAATGTTCAACATTCATCATTCATCATTTATAATTGGCGTGGCACTTGTCAAATGAAACAGTAATTAGTTATTGCCAAAATAATAATTATAGTTGGTATAACAGCTCCTTTATGTCGGATTTCCCTACATATTGGCTAGCTTTGATATTAAAATATGGTAGATATTGTTAGACAAAAATTTGCATAAATATTCCTACCTGAGAATATTACAGAGACAGACATAATGAATAATGCATATCGAAGGTACTGAAATGTGAGGAGTGGAGTATACGCATCTCAATACGTATCATACATGTTGCTTAACTTTATCAAATTACTTGTACTGGGAACGTTCAACGCTTAAATGCTACCTATGTGTGGATCAAAATCATACGGCGAAGGCGTTGCACCGGGCTGGGTTGTCTCGGGACAAATTTAACAATGCTTGCTTATTTTAGGGGACATCAGTTGCTCGATAACAGATCACTACCGACTCGGTAATAAGCGACGTGATAACGATTTCTTACCCATGGATGTTTAACGTTTTCGCGATCACAATGGAACACGCGTTAAAAGTTATCGATCGGGATTATTAAACGAGCGCATACTAGTCGCGAGCCATTTCCCGAGATATATCTTATTCGCACATATATTCATTCAATCTTTATTTATAATTTAGCCGGTTTTCGGCAAGCCAAATATTGAGAAAAGCATTCGACATAATAAAAATCCGACAAGCGCGTTGATTTAACGTTTGACGTACGGCCGCGATATCGCGTGCATCGACCCCGCTCGGCTCAGATCGGATATGCTCGGTTTGGCGAACGCGTTCGCCGAACCGATACCACGGTATCGAACTGTGATCGGTCAAATCGTTAGGGCTAGCACGTGGTTAGCACGTTTTTAACTACGTCGATAGTTATCTGTGATTGAGCAACAGGTTCTCAGCGCCCGTCCTAGACGTCCGCTATTGACAAATCATAACGTCACGTTTACGTAAGAACTACGGGACTTTAACCTGACCTGCGAAGATGCGCGGGAACTGGCTGTTATGGTTTGACATGGAGGTAATGGAATCCATATGCTCAACATATTTTTCAATTTCCTAAAATATTTTTTTAAATCCAAATAGAAATAATGATTATGCGCGAACTTCATCAAGAGGTTCCTGAAGAAGTTTATAAATTTAAATTAGTTTACTGTCGCAAAATGTTTTGAAACTTTATATCGGTGAAATTTGTACAGTAAATTTATTTGAGTATTACTATTTGTGGAAAGATCCCTATACCAAAATGTGAGCAAAATTTTAAGCAAAAGATATTTACTTACACATAATACTTGCAAAAGTTTGCGATAAAAGCCACCATAAATTGAGAATAATTAATTTTTGGAAGTTGTTAATATGAAATTATTTTTAAGTGCCTAAACAACTTAGGTAGTAATAAAGTTAATTACAAGAGTAAACAAATAAATTTACGATTAATTATTACTTAAATATTGAATTTGGAAGTGCTAAGCCAATTACTTTTAGGTGTTCAGAACCAAGTTTTTAACAAAATAACAATCCCTATACTTTCATTTGTGTATCTTCAATATTTTCTCTAATGTTATTTAAATTATAAAGAAATACGAAAGCTTGAATTATTAAGTTACATGAAACATAAAAATTTTATAGAATTGAATATCCTGATAGAAAGCTGTTTTATAATTTTTGCTAAGCGACGCAGCTCAAACTTTGAATATAAGATGTTTAACCATACAATTACTGAATAGGTAGGTACTAAGCCTGAAACCTCCATAAAGCCAGTATCTAAGCCATTACACCACAAAGTCAAGTACGTATGTAAATATAAAGTTTCAATTGCAGTATTTTTTTAAATATATAATAGCATGATTTTGTATTTTTACGGGAGTTGGATCCTGAAAAATACCTAAATTTGCTAGGTACTTTTCGCTAAACAAAAAATTATCTTATTGAGATAATTCATATCCATGGACACCTTACAATTAATTATGAAATCTCTAGTTTTAGGTAAATGTATATAAAACGAGGCCTAGAAAATCGCACTCTGAGAAATTTAAATTACTCTATACTAACCTGTATATTGCTTGTTTTCCGCAGATTATCATAACTGTAGTTAAATCGTTTTGAAAGAAGCCATTATGTACATAATTACCAGTTCTCCATTTTTTATTGACACTTAAAATTTCATAATATTGGTTTGTAGGCTAATTTTTCATTAGAAATCGGGGATTGATCGGTCTAACACGTCCTCGAAAATTTCAACACAATAAGCTATGGGACGATTTTTTTTTTTTTTTAAGGTGTAATATATTTCAGGTACGAACATTTTTATCACAAAAACATCTGAGCTTAAAAAAAATAATCTTGTAAAAGCTTTCATTAGTACTGCAGATTAAGCGAAATTGCACAAATTCATTTTAAAGTGCTGTTTTTTATTTTGTTTTATTCATGAATAGTATTCATTCGACTATATACATAATATTTTGATAAAAATTTGCAATGAAATGTTACATATTTTTTAATATTTAGCATTATCGACATCTCTATGTTTCTCTACATCTCTGGTTTTTTGTAAGAAAGTCGGCGACGTCGGCTAATGAGATCTCTTCAATTTCTCCTGGGAGAAAGATAATTATTTGACGGTTCCTATCTTAATCCAATCAGCAGAAGAAAGGATGTAAGAAAAGGGAATGAAAGTAAGTAACTATGGAAGAGAAGTGTTAATAGACAATTACGTTTTCTCGTGAGTTTTGTGATGACTCGAAACTTTTTCGCATCTAATTTGCATGTAAATTCATTTATTTTCTTACTTCCCAAGTTCAATAAATCTTCCTTGTTGGAGTAAATGTTCCTACATAAAACACAGAAGCACTTAAAGACATAACTTTAAATGGCTGGCGGTAGCGGCAGCTTGGCTAGACAAAAAAATATTTTGTATAAAAGCAACGAAAAAATACTAAAACGAAACAAAATACATCCAAAAATAAATAGTACTTAGCACAAAACACTTACCATGCCAGTTTTTTAAATTGACCCTAAATTGTTATAACATTTAAAAAACTATTTTAGCATGGCAGCGCGGTGGAATAAAGTATTTATTTATAGTTAGGCTGTAGCATTATATAAACATGCTCCAATTCCTTTGTTTTGTTTCTAACACATTCATCTTCTATAGGTATACTCGTATATATATATAGGATGTTAGGGTGATAGTTTGAGATGCATACATGAATTCTATCCCCCCCTCCCTTTTTCCCTAAACCCACCCCAACTGACCCCTTCTCTTAAATGTCCCCTCCGTTGAGACCCAGACTGACCGCGGATGCTCGGGTGGAGGTCTGGTATAAGGGGCCTGGCGAGGCAGTATGCCGTTCTCCATACGGGTGGTAGTACTTACTAATAACAAAATAATGATCGGCGTCGTTACTAACGTTTCCCTACTACTGTTAATTTGGGCCGACTCTCGTTGGTTTGGGTGATGAAAACGACAATTATAATACATAAGTCTTAGTTGAGACAGTGGTAAGGCCAATAAAAGCATTTGTTCGCGTACATCACGTTAATTCTTCCGTATTTTTTATCACACTGACAATCTTTAAATCGGTTTAGCTTGTTAAAAAAAAAGGTATAGTTGTGCTGGACTGAAAAAAGACTCTTTGAGTCGTGAAAGACAGTAGAAATATTAAAATGATATTTTTTCTTCTTTCACGACGTTCGCTCCTATATGGAGCATGTGGACATCACTAGATCCCTCCAAGAGACCCTATCGCCAGCCAGCTTTCTCGCCTCCCCCACGCTAGGCCCGCATCCATCAGCTCCGCCGTTTACATCCGTAAGATGATCATCGACGGTCTACCAGGACAAAAAAAAAGGCAGCTCGGGTTCACGGTCTCCCGAGGCATCTGGAGTAGGAGTAGGAACATGCCCAAGCCAGATCCACCGCCTCGGCCGCTACTTCACGACTCCAGTTATTGGAGGTTTATCGTATTTATTTGGCATGGGGCTTTTACAAAACAAATGTAAGTATCAGTACCAAAGCAACGCATGTACATACATAATTTAACATAATAATACAGGCCTACATAATATGATTTTAAGATAAAGCAAAAGAAAAACAATAAAATAAAATTATAATAATAACTATAGTAAAATTATAATAAAAACTATAAAAAAAAAAATACGGACAGTCAATCGAACAGGGATCACTTTTTCGGTGATACACAGTAATGTCGTTAATATTGTTTGTTATCTTATGGTACAGAGTATGAAAATATTTATTTAAGGAAATATTTTGTAAGGTTATGTTTAATCTGCATTTCATTGGTGTGAAAAAGATATCGATGGTATCACCTAGTTTAACTTTTAATCGAATTTTATTCACACCCTTTCTAATGACTATTAAATTTCTAAATCAGTAAATTTTATGTGACGTTAAAGTATTAAACCTTCCAGTGCGCTTACGGTGAGGTGGGTGTATGTATGACTTTATATGTCTTTTTTGTGCCCGCAATCGTTTTAAAATTTAAATCTCATTCTGCCTTTTTATGGTAAAGAACAACACACCCGAATATGTATTTTGGGAAAATATTACAATATTCGCTACTCTAAAGGGAAACGTTATACGTTTTGGGGTCCTTTAATATGAAAATTGCTTATAATAATTATTAGGGGTTGAAAACATTATTAATAAAAATCCTTCAGGACACTTGCAAAACTGTAGGTATTTTTACGTATTTTTCTGTGACACGCGTGAATTATTCATCTAAAATTACAAGTTTGTATATTTGTATTTAGCCATAAAAAAATAATTTCATACAACTTGTAAAATACTTTTTTTTCTAAATGTTTCATTACTCATAAACTACTTATAATGTTTTTAAACTTGTTAATAACATATATTTTTAACTAAATTTAAGCTAAACTTAGTTTAAAAAAATAAGGAAACTCTTAGTTCAATTTTTTAAACTAAGAGTTCCCTTATCCACACCTAATGGTGCACAGGGAACTGCATTGGTAAAACATTCGCATTTTATCCAAATCATTTTTACTACATGAACGAAGATGATCAGCCTACGCTTCAATGCTAGATTAAAGCATCACAATACACACATAAAATATTATATGATAAAATTCTGTGATAAAGAATGTGTGATACCTTCTACTGGTACTGAAGCGTAAGACTGATCATTTTACCTTCATGTAATAAAAATAATCAAGATACACTGCACTTGGTAAACCGATGCAGTGCCCTATGTACCATTGGGTGCGGATAACATATATTTTTTAACTAAATTTAAGCTAAACTTAGTTTAAAAAAATAAGGAAACTCTTAGTTCAATTTTTAAAAACTAAGTTCCCTTATCCACACCTAATGGTGCACAGGGAACTGCATTTGGTGGTAAAACATTCGCATTTTATCCAAATCATTTTACTACATGAACGAAGATGATCAGCCTACGCTTCAATGCTAGATTAAAGCATCACAATACACATAAAATATATTATATGATAAAATTCTGTGATAAAGAATGTGTGATACCTTCTACTGGTACTGAAGCGTAAGACTGATCATTTTACCTTCATGTAATAAAATAATCAAGATACACTGCACTTGGTAAACCGATGCAGTGCCCTATGTACCATTGGGTGCGGATAACATATATATTTTAACTAAATTTAAGCTAAACTTAGTTTAAAAAAATAAGGAAACTCTTAGTTCAATTTTTTAAACTAAGAGTTCCCTTATCCACACCTAATGGTGCACAGGGAACTGCATTGGTAAAACATTCGCATTTTATCCAAATCATTTTTACTACATGAACGAAGATGATCAGCCTACGCTTCAATGCTAGATTAAAGCATCACAATACACATAAAATATTATATGATAAAATTCTGTGATAAAGAATGTGTGATACCTTCTACTGGTACTGAAGCGTAAGACTGATCATTTTACCTTCATGTAATAAAATAATCAAGATACACTGCACTTGGTAAACCGATGCAGTGCCCTATGTACCATTGGGTGCGGATAAGGGAAAGTAGTAGTAGTAGTAGTAGTAGTGAGAAAATCCGCAATGAAATATATATTTTTTAGTCCTATTGATAAGTCTTTTTTGTACATAGAACCAACCAAAAGGAGACTTAAAAAGATTAATTTTTTCTCCTCTACGATGCTGACTAAATCTTAATGTAAAAAAGTAAATAATGTAAAAAAGATATATACTACCTACCTACTGCTTATTATTATAAGGGAGGGACAAACGAATAAAGGCGACGATCGATAAAAAAAATATCAACTCAACGGTCACGAAAAAATGTCTGAAATGTTCTTCTTTACAAGAAATTTCTCCGTTAGTAATAAAATCATGTAGATATTATTTTGGCATTTTTTCATATTCTGAGTTTTGGTAACCTATTACTTAAACCACTATGTAATTTATGAACCCTACCCCTATCATGTACGACATGTACCCTTCAGTTAGGGGAATAGAAATTGCGTTTACAGGAATGTCTAACTTTCTGACATGTATATTATATACATATCTATTATATGGTAATTTTAATAAAACGGATTCCAGGTTAGCAGTCCAATCCCTTGTTAACGAGATTTGTCTTGATCTTTGCTATGGAAATTCATAACATTAAATCTAGGGTAGATCAGGATAAAAAAGAACTGTTTTATTCAACAAAAATAAGCTTTGTATCGACGACGAGTAATATTATTTTGTCGCTTGGTATCATTTTTCTTTGCACATATTATGTCGTTTGGTAACTTTTTCCTTTCAACCGTCGGCGTCGATATATATTTACGTAAAATCAAGGTATAATAGCACTTGATGTTGACCTCTTGTAAAATATTAAAATTCAATGCGGCTATAAAATGATCTAATTTATTGTTGCAGAGTGTACACAAATAAAGTATATTGTAAGTACGTTTGTTTTAAGACTGAACTAACTAACTAACTAACCATCACGCCATTTTCCCGTAGGGATAGACAGAGCGGATAGAACGCCATATAACTCTGTCCTGACAGACTTCCTTTGCTTCCTCTAAATTCATACATCTTCTCATACACATATGCCGATTATTCCGACTTTTCACATGTCCACTTTCAAGTACTTGACGTACTTGGTCATGCCATGTCTTTCTCGGCCTTCCGCGGCTTCTACATCCAGGCACACTTGCATTTAATCTTCTTTTAGCCGTTCTTTCATCACTCATTCGCTCCACATGACCAAACCATCGTAAAAGTCTTTTCTTAATTTTGTCGATAATGCTTATCTCAGCCTAAGACTGTATTTTTTTATTTCCACTCTGATCTTTAATGCTCCCAGTAAAGACAAACAACGATAACTGTTAAAAAATCTACCTTAATAAGCTGGCAAAAAGCTTGTTGCTTACATACTTTGTTACTTTTATCCCTGACTTCTACTACTTGCTGTTAACTGTTAACAGATAATGTCCTTGACCCAAATGTAAACAGTTTGTTCCAAACCAAATGATGCTAGTGCCTTCAGCTGCGACAAACAATAAATACAAATATCACAAAATTAAGCCTTATAATATACAGACGCTGATCTTGTTACATTTATCCCCGACCTCCCCTACTAGTGGTTGTTTCTCCAAGGCTGCCCTCGAATAACTAAACGCTGCAACCAAGGTTACAGCGTTCTGTCCTAATATGGCTTAATCAATCGTACACATCCAGATATGTCATATGTTTTTTTATTAGATTTTTTATTTTTGCACTCAATAATGAAATAATATTTAAAGCAAGATAAACAGGCAAATTATACTGACGAAAAGAACTTTAAATGCGAACTCACTTTTTGAGGTTACAGCGTTTAGTCATTTGAAAACAAAAGACCTGAATATAAGCAGGGTGTTCCAAACCAAACGATCCTTAATGCTCTCCGTAGTGTACCCTTCTCATTAGCACAGAGATATGATTGTATCTCGTGTAACGTAAAGGTTAACATTACAAGGCTTTTTATTCGTTCTGGTTACGACCTTTACATAAATTATCACTCCGACTCTATGTTTTCATTAGAATAATTCAACCATAATCCGTTACTGCATATATAAAACTAAATGTAACGTAAATATATGTACATCTTTTACGTTGGAGTCGAGAAAGAAAATTGGTCGGTTTCAGTCTTCGAACAAGAATTCACTAGAAGGGGCGCTTCCATCCATTTAAAAAAAAATAAACGCTTTCTAGGGCTAATTTCATAACACATCTTATTATAAAATTCCACCCTCTAAAGACTCCAGCACTGAGGCCAATACACTCACACTTTGAAACGTGTGACGTAGATGTCTAGTGATGACGTAGAGTATGCTATTGATGACGTAGTGAGTGACGTAGCGGGTAACTAGACACCTAGACACGGAAGTATTTTTCAAGTATGGAATGTCACTTCTTTGAAGTTCTTGTTCGAAGGTTTCAGTGCTTGAAAAATAGTACGACGTGAATGTATTACATTTGGTTAGTTTTGAGGGTACTAAACATTTTATGTATATTTTAATAACTTCAGCTACTTTCTCTAATCCGATCCATTGGTGCATAGGGCACTGCATTGGTACACCAAGTGCAGTGTATCATGATAACTTTATTACATGAAGGTAAGAATATCAGTCTTACGTTTCAGAACCAGTCCAAGATATCACACATGAAATATTAATATGAAAATCACATTTTAATAAATATTTCATGTTTACCTCCTAAAGGAATCGAACTGCGACCTCATGCACGGTAGCTCAATCCGCTACCACTATGCTACGGGGCTATTTTAATAAACCATGTTTTAAAAATTCAAATGTTTAAAGTTTATCCATACTCGTTCACTTATTATCTCTCCTTTAAAATAAACCCACAAACAAAGAATAAATTAAACACTATTTTGCATTAACTCCATATTTAACCAAGTTATAAATTAATGTTAAAAAAAAAAAGAAATGACACAGAAATTTCCTAACCTTTCACAACCAAAAACGATTAAATAATGTTATAAACCTAAGATAGGAATAAAAATATTAGAGACAAAAATTATTTATTAACTATTGGAAAATAATTATTAAAATGAATTATTACAAGTTTTTCAAATTTTGTACTATTTTGTTAAAATCTACTGTTGTTTTCATAAAAATATCAACTTACTTAGTTTATAAAATGCCGCTATCTATGAAAAATCATCTTACTAGTACTAAATTGTATAAAACTGTCACATGAATTGCTAGTCGTCAATCTCTACATATACCTAAAACCTAAACTGTTCCACACCCTGGGAAATAAAAAAAAGAAAGATCACGTAGGTATCTAGGGTGCACTGAGAAATATTTGAATCATTTCAGGAAATCAAATTACCTACCGTAAAAACCCAAGATGGCTGAATTTTTCATGGAAAAAAGGAAACCAGATCACGACCTGAACTTGAATCTTCAATGGGAATTCAAACGTGCTTTTTTATTTTCTTTTGAAACCCTTAAATAATGTTACAGATGCTTGTTTTACAAAACTTTGTCAAATAACACTGTTCGGCACAAAGCTACACACTGCCTTTTTCATGTTGAATTTGCTTCATTTTCATGCTAGACAGACACACAAGTATAAAAATTTATTTATTGAAAGAGATCTCCGTGGTAAATACTTAAAATTAAAAAACCATCAAGAATAATAATGTTATTAAGTAAAAACGATGTATTAAGACTTAAATATTCCATGATATTACCTAAAAAATTACAAAAAACTATTTTTTCGTACTGAAATTTCATGTTTAATTTTTTTTTTTTAATCTACATTTTAAGCATTTATCGATTCTGAGAATATTTTTTAAATGGCTAATAATGATGGAAACTTGATGATGCTAATTTATTGTCAATTAAAAAAGAATTAATTAAACTAGGGGTAATAATATGTGCATGTCTTTGGCCAAGTCTTGGTTCAATGTGAAGGCGATGATGATATTGTTCTGTGACGCTCAGGGCGTAGTCTATCACGAGTACCTCCCCAAAGGCTCTACAGTGAACCAATATTACTACATTGAAGTACTGAAACGCTACCAGACGCTATCCAACGGAAAAGACCAAAAATGTGAAGGAGTGACTGGTTTTTTCACCACGACAATGCCCCAGCCCATTACCCCAGAACTCGTGAGTTTTTTGCCAAGCATTCGATCACTGTTCTTCCCCACCCACCCTACTCACCTGACCTTGCTCCTTCTGACTTTTTCTCATTCCTGAAACTAAAAAGACTTCTGAAAGGAAAAAGATTTGAGTCGATCCCCGACATTAAGATAAATGCGACGAAGGAGCTGATGGGCATAGCAAAAGAATCGTTCCACGACTGTTTTCAAAAATGGAAACACCGTTGTGATAAGTGTGTAGGAAGAAGAGTACTTCAAAGGGGACCCATAAATTAATGTAACTTCTAAATAAAAGTTCATTTTGTGACAATTCGGCCTGTTCAATTCATTCGTAGACCTCAGTCTACGAATGAATTGAACAGGCCTCGTATAGCAATAACTTTATTATAACAGAAGTGTCTTTTCGCTCTTGTGGCTCTGGATATCCATAATGAAATCGTGACCAGAAACTCAAATTATAATCCTGTAAACTTTCAATTTATCGGATTTGCCAACCTCGTGTATATAAATCAAACAGCCGAACAGCTCCTTGAGCAGGTTAGGGTGAATGTGTTTATGACAATCTTAGAGCCGAGACAGTGATAGGGGCAATAAAAGCATTTGGTCGCGTATATAACCTTATTTTCTTCCGCTTTTTCCAGTTAAAACTGAATCTATTAAATTTCGCGGATTAGCTTTAAAAAATCAGTAGAGCTGTGCTGGACTGATTGTGAAAGACTTTATAGTCTTTAAAACAGTCTAGGGAAAGGGTGGGGCTTTCATTCATTATAATTTATTATACACAACCAACTTGTCTCCTGCTCTTAAATATTCAGAACCTATTTCTTAACTCTTCCACCACACTTCACACGTAGCACAATACAATATATACACAACATAAACATTTCAAATACTTGTTTCCTCAGAAATTTATTGTGTACATTGTTGTTCACTTAATTGGTGCTTTATTGCCTTGAAATATTAATGTCAATTTATTATACCTACATAGCTCTGTGTGCGTAACTAAGGAAATATTTTAACCTACAGCATGACAATTGTACATGCAAATTAATAATAATAAATTTTTCATATGTGATACCTTGGACTGGCGCTAAAGCGTGCGTAAGACTGATCTTGCCTTCTGTAAAAAAATATATCAAGATTCACTGTACTTGGTGTACCAATGCAGTGTCCTATGCACCGTTGGGTGCGGATAAGGGAGAGTAGTGGTAGTTATAAGTATGTCCATAAAAGATCATAATATATTTTTTAGCAAATAATGTACCTAAGATTTGTTGTAGTCCAATTGCTATTTGTAGGAACATTTTAGATTTGATTATTATTAATGGTAAAAAACAGATAATATGTTTTGGTGTCTTTTTTATTAGCGTTTATTAGCCAGATTCACCAAGTTAATAATCATTTACCTATAAATTTTTATGAAATGGGAAAAACAGTGTACGAAGAGTGTTTTTAAAAAAAGGTGAAAATCTATGTGATGAATAACTTGTGATGTAAATAATACGATATGTACATCGACAAACAAATACTTTTCCGGAGGTTAAATAAAATAATTAATTTTATTTTTTCAGATTTATATGGGAAAATTTCCTCGCCAAGAAGAACAAAATCCCTTGTTTTACTCGTAGGTCTTATACATATTTATGTTGACTTTCATAAAAGTGTGAGCTTTTAAATATATCTATGTTTGATATTATTGACATCCCAACAGAGACGAAGAAACTCTGGAAACGAATGTGGATTATCTAGGCGTTAACAGGGCCTATGACCTGTCATTGGCTGGGTTAAGTGGGTACTTGATGTATTACAACATTCCCCATTTCGCCCACCATCTGATAACCGCATATGACAAATTTAGAAAAGTTGTATTAATATTGAATTTGTACAGAACCTTTCACGTTTGAGTTTGTTTTACTACAATTTTCAAAAAAAATTATCTCTGGTGACATCTGTTGAGAAGACTGTTATCCACATTCCAGACGTTCCAGAGTTTCTCTGTCTCTGTTGGGATATCAATAATATCAGATATTAGCCCAGTATGGGTATAATTCAGTAATTTGTCTACAAGTATTTGTACACATTCAAAATGTTGTTAAATCCATGTTTATTTAAAAAATAATGTCGTTCATGCTCTTTTATATATTGGACCATAATTAACCAATGTGCTAAAATAAAACTTTTTGAATGAAAACACTGCGCTAATGACATATTTATTTTGTGTGCTTTAAAATGGTTGACTGGAAGTTATTATGCTATACATTGTGATTAATATACTTTATTTATCTCTGTCTACCTCTTCAAATGAGTTTCTTCATTAAACCATAAAAAAGTATGGACAAGATTCATAAAAAATATGTATTTGTTTGGTTTCTATCACTAGCAGTATAAAATCTTTTTGACTTTATTTTCAAGCGTTTTACCAGGAATTTTCATTAAAATCGACGGATTTTAGGAATGGCGAGAAAAGTAATTTAATATTAAACTTTTTTAACGAAAATTCAAGTATTTTATAGTTACCCTCCTTAAAAAGAGAGCGATTAATAATTCTCTAGTAAAAAGGTGGAATATCAATACTATATTATTTGTGGGGAAAAATTGACGAAGTTTTGGTATTGTTTTAAATTTTTTTAAGAGTTGGTGAAACTTTCTGATAATATGTTTGTTAAATATCAGTATAATTATTCACAAGGACAAAGATGATTAATATTAAATATATTTGTATGTATTAATATTAATTTGTCTACGTACAAGACTCACAATATGCCTTTGTCTTAAATGACAAACCTTTATATACATATGATACGATCAAAGAGGTGCGTCTGTCTATCTGTGAATAATTTTAAACTAACTAACCAACCATCAAGCCATTTCCCCGAAGTGCTAGGCAGACAGAATAGAACGCCACACCACTCTTAAGAAAGGTCTTTTATGATGGCTCGGTCATGTGGAGCGAATTCATGATGAAAGAACGGGTAAAAGGAGCCGATCGCATAGCTTGATGCAGTTTGTGGAATCCAAATGGTACACTTAGGGAGCGGAAATGGATTGATGATTATGACTTCTACTATTTTCTACTATTTTCTACTACCTAATGATGAAGAGATTATCCCCTACTATTTACACGTGGGAGATTCGCATCTCTGTCCTTCGCCACCACGTGACTTAATGAATATCACGTAGGCTTACGTCGTCGCGCGTCGGTGGATATTTAAGTGAATATATTTTTATTTCGTAATCCACATTTTTAGGTGTGCAAACTAATACGTTATCGACATACATAAATACTAGATGTGTTGGAAAATTCGTAATACTTCAGAGGCGGAACATTATTGGTATTTGCATATATTATTTACATTCCAAAAAAGGTCGAAATGCATTGGGAAAACGTGTTTTTCTCTCCGTCAAGGAAAATCGGGTGTGAAAGGATTTTGTTTTTGTTAATATTTGCTTTCCCTCAGAGAATATATCAGTTTATACCGGTGATTTCCGTAAAAAATGTTTTTTTACTCACAAAAATAAACAAAATTGGCTTATTCTAATAAAAAAATATGTAGGTACATACAAGGGGAGCAAACCCTTAAGACCCCCGAAAATGAGCTATTTTTGTGATTTTTTAAAATGTGTGATATATATACGCATACTAATTTCCCTTATCCGCACCCAACGGTGCATAAGACACTGCATTGACACTCTAATCGCAGTGAATCTTGACAGAGCATCACAAATGTGTGATATATATACGCATCATTCCAAAATTGAAATTTTATTACAGCTTTGAAGTGTACAGAAGCATTTTTTAAAACACAAAATGGCAACGTTGTAGGTCATTTAGGCGTCTTTTACTCTACATTGAAAAATGCTGCCCTTGTTATATTTTTTCCTATTGATCCGAAATATAAAAAAAAGTATATTTATCGATTACTGACATTTGCAGGGGGGGGGGATATATCTATAAAATAATTTTTAAAACCCGTGAGTGAAAAATACGTAGGCTTTTATCAATGTTTAAACTTTCCACTACTATTTCTAAAATTTTTGTCTCGAAAATGTAATTGATTTACGCGTTATCTTTAAACCTAAGGTTTATCCTTCCAATAACATTATAGACATAGACAAAAACCTTCAGGAAGATTGATTGATAACTTGTTGAACTACAGTTGAGGCAGTTTTTTGTACGATTCTAAGCGCATATAAGTATTACTAGAATAAAGTATGAATTGTAATGACGCGGTAATATTTTGGTTTTTAATGATTCCTCTTTCCAGTATTACTCTCAATATAATATGACACTTTCGAAATATTAGGATAAAAATATCTATTTTTTTTGTAAAGAGTTTGCTCTCTTTAATCATTATTTTTCTCTTATGTGTACATAACATTGTGAAATCCAATTATTTTATATCATTAAAATATGAATTAATTAATCGAGAATTAATGTAAGCAGATATGTTTATAATCTGTAAAAAAACCTTTGCAAATTTATGCTTTTCGCACAAAAAATATAAACTTGATGTTCGTGTATTTAAAAATGTAAAAGACCAGTTTTAAACAAATTTATTGCGAGTTATTGTATTAATTATGTTTACATATTTTATGATTTATAGCTTAATCGTAAAAAACTTTTGCCACGAATTTTGGGTTCGATAAAATTTGAACTAGTCTATCTAGACTTTGTGATTTTATGAGTTTTCTTACAACCCTATGAAACAAAAAAAATACATATTGTCCTTTTTGGTCATAAAACGTATTGTTTGGGTCTCTAGTAATCTAAAATTGAAATTCCTCTATTATATGAAAAGGTTCATGTAATAAATATTTTATTAAAACCGGAGCCTATTTCACATAACAGGCACCTTCATACACCGTTTGGCGTCGGCAAAAACCTTTTAGTAAATAATTTTGTAAATTTCCTAAATTGGCAGAATATTTTGTTATAAGGGATTACGTTGACGCGAGTTGAAGTGTTATTTTTATATTCTACTCTTTTAGGCTAGCTTCACTATATCGAGCTTAGGTATAACTCCAAAAACTGCATCTTGCTAATTCCCGTGCGTTATCTTAAGTCAGGTTCACGTAAACTAGTAAATTATAAATGTAAAAAAAACAAATTTTAAAAAAATCCTTCCAAAATCTGTTACACTCTAGTGGGTGATTGTAATTAAAATTCTGGTCCACTGTCGCATGTCGGAAACAGTACAAACCTCAACCCAACCGGACTCATACATTCCCTACACTAATTTTCACTCTCTCGCATATCCGCTACCTTCCACAAACGTATTATTTGATACTATCAGTCAATCGAAATTTGTACCGCTCTGTTGGAGACATATCCTCTCAGTATCAGGGCTCGTTTACATGGGTAATCTGTAGATTGACTAATCTTCGGTAGACAATAATTTATAGTGTATATCGATGATTCGGTGTGCCTCAAGGTAGTGTTCTGGGACCTATCCTTTTTTTGATATACATAAATGCCCTCTGCATGTTAGATACTGGTGGTAGTATTTTAACTTTTGCTGATGACACTGCCACTGTTTTTGAGGGAAAGACATGGGAAGAATCCTTTCATCTGGCGTACACTGAAATAAGTATTGTAAAAGACTGGCTAGACTGCAATTTACTTACACTCACATAGAAAAAACTATGTATATTACTTTTGGTGCAAATGAAACATCACAGCCAAAATCTAGTCTAATGCTTATGCTACATTCATGTCCAAATGTTTTGTACAATGATAATGGTTGCGGTTGTCCAACACTAAAAAAAAATGCATCAAATACCTGGGTGTAAGTATTGATAACCATCTCCGTTGGAAAATTCATATAGATAAGACCACAAATAGGTTACGCAAACTAATACATGTATTTTATAATTAAGAAATATTTTGGACTATGGCACTATTCGTTCTGTGTATTTTCTTTATTCCAGTCTATATAGCAACATATGGAATTATAGGCTGGGGTGGTTGTGCATATCTAAATCCACTAGTGATTACTAACTAAACAATGCCCTGACTCGACACGGACTATCTAGTGAGTTGGGGCCAGATCATTGGCATGGGTCTCTACTGATTGAGTCGCCATCCCATTATTGTGATTATTAAATGTGTAAAATGTAATAAATAAATTACTATACACTTTCACTTATCCGCATCCGTACTCATCTTATTTTATTCTTTGGGTTTATCTACTTCCTACTAATTTCCCTTATCCGCACCCAACGGTGCATAAGACACTGCATTGACACTCTAATCACAGTGAATCTTGACAGATACTTTGTTAAGTCCAAGGCATCACAAATGTAATATTTTAATGTGCAAAATAATAGATTAGAGAAAGATCAGCGTAAATTACTGCAATTATTAATTTATTGTCGTTTAATGATTGTTTAATACGCCTGCGTAATTATCCACCTAAACTAGCCTTAGAAAATCCCTCCAATTCCGAAGTAGTTAAATCCGCTTGATATGCCGAGCACATTTCGTTTGTACATTGAATATTCAAATAAGTCCGGGTTTGTTCAAAGTAAAAACATATATTCTAGGTACCGTGTTGTGTCTTGTGTTTTACAAAAATACTAAATGATTAAGATTAACAGCACTTGGTGTACCAATGCCGTGCCCTATGCACCATTGGGTGCGGATAAGGTAAGGTAGTTTGTTTGTACGATTATATTGGGCACTGCAATTGAACACGTGGAGTATATTATGATTGAACATGCGGAGTATATTATAGCAATACTATTTTATAATAATAACATAATATAGTATAATATGGTATGTGAGATGATTTTATTTTTTAAGTAAAAACTCCCTATGAAAAAATGAAATCAACATAATTAGTAGGTAATATAAAGCTAATCCAACGGAGGTTTGTATTTATCAACTTCCAAGAGAGAACTAGAGACGATTTCGTTTCATAATTAGATTAAGGTAGCTACGGGACAAAAATGTATTTATCACAGATAGAAGCATTTTTTTATAACTCCTACGTGACGGTGTTAAAACACCCATCTACATTGCATTCAATTTATTTCAACATCTTAAGTATAAAATTAAAACGTCATTGAATAGATAGTAGCTCAATGGTAGTGTCGATGTCGCGGTCTTTCAGTCTAGAGATCGCCGGCTCGAATCCCTATGCCGTCACTACTTGATTTCTATTTTCAAGCACGAGCGGCTTATGCTTAATTGAAAACAATATTTATAAAATTAAAATAAGTGGAAAAATCGTAAGATTAAAAAACCTACTTATATCAATATCACAATATTTTGATCGAGTATGTCATAATACGTGTACACATTTTTTTCCATGACGGGAGTAAGAATTCAATTTTTTTATATCTCTACAGAGATGAGGAAGCTTTTTTCAAACTCGGGAATTTTACTTCACTGTCAATATATAGTTGGCGTATTCAACTTGATCGTGGATGAGTTTGAAACACACGTAGCATATTTTTATATAATGAAAATTAAAAATATTAGCTGGTGTGAATATTCGCTAATACGTCAAGTGGCTACTCAACCCAGCCAATGACAGGTCAAAAGCCCTGCAAAAGCTTGAATATCCATATTCCCGAGTTTGTAAAAAGCTTTTTCATCTCTGTAGAAATAAAAAAAAATAAATATCAATATTAGTGAGATCACAAAAAGATTTTCTTCAAGCCTAGATGTTGTTTCCTTTTGTAAGAAAAATTAATTCTACTTGGTCTAAAAATTAATTCTACTACTTGTCACGGTGGTTAGAAAAATTAATTCTACTTCGATGGCTCAATCCCGCGTGTTGTTTTGCAGCAAGGTTCTTAATCGTGTTTTCCACTGCGCCTTATCTTTCACAGCCCTCTTCAGAATATGAAGCGCAGTTCTAAATACTCTCGTCGGCGTCGAGGCGCCTACTGGAATTTGTCTCCACAGCCATAACTTATATTATTGTATCATGGAGAAGACCGTCACGTCGCAAAACAATATTTTTTAATACCATAGAAATATTATCAGAATCCTTTTTTTTTCAGGTTATATCATCATGGGAGCTAGATTTCAACCGCAGCGTATTCGTAGTGGGCGGTGCGGTGCCTTCCAGTGCTGCCGCCCTATGGTCTACGGAGCCGCCTTCTCCGCCACCGCCCACCGCCACCTCCGCCCCCGCGCCCATAATGCCGCCCTGGGCGCAGGCAGCGTGGATATCGCTCTTCAGCGGGATGCTGTTCGTGGCTATAGGCGGCAATTCCATTGTCATGTGGATCGTAATAGGTAAGTGAAGAAACCCCTACGAGGTTGTACTTTTTTGGGGTACGATTTAGGGGATGAATAAGGGGATAATCAGGGGTGATGGAATTGCAGACTTCACTTACCTGCTTGTTGAGAGCGTATTGTCGGTTCCTTTATGGTGTAGACTGGCGGTCTCTGTTGGGCGCTAGAACTAACTGGTAGCTGTTGGACACTGCAATACTACATACACAGAACGACGGTTTCATTCAAACTCGCTAGAAGGAGGTTTCGTTGTCACTTACTACTGAACGCAACTCCCTATGGTGGAGCTGCGTAAGGGAGTGGTGTGGGAGAGGGGAAAATGTGACAATAATTGTCAGGATAGCTGGATAGGGAGCGATGATATATTGGTCTGAAGAGTGAGTGATTTTATATTACGTACATCCGGTATAACTAAGGTACACAGAATCAAATTATTTTGTCACTGACCGCTACCTCCACTCACGCGCCCACAATACTGTCCTAGGCTCAGGCGGGATACTGTTAGTAGTAATACGAGTAGTAGACCGTAATTCCATCGTCATGTGATTCTCTTATAAGACTATAAGTGTTTAAGTTTAATGAGTAATTATTACTCAACGATATAATGGAACAGACCCAGCGCAGATGCAAAGCGAAGAAAAGCAGACTTGCCGTATTCGCTCGGCAGCACAATAATTATATTATAAAGGCTACCAAACGACTTCAAGTTATTCAATGGCTACAACATTTGTTCATAACTTCGTTCATAATGTGCATCTTTCAAAGTAGTTTCCCAAGTATTTAGCACATAAACGGAGTCTAGAACATCGCGTAACCACTGATGTTTTGATACAAGTATAAACAAACATTCTTGAGACTGTGAGAGAGAGTATTGAGGCAGGCGTGAGACTCTAGAGACATCCGTAAAATATACATAATATCATGTAGTTTTGCCAACTAAATCGCCTTCTCTTGACAATTCAAGTCAAGGGTTGTAAAAGATAAAAATGATATTAGTCGCGCGTCGGCACCATAGATATAAACAACATATGCGTAGATTTTCACGGTCGTTGTTGATTCTATTTGCTTTGTTTTTTGGGATTATCCGTGTTATGTTTTTTGTCTTTTCAAAAGAAGACAAAAAACATAACACGGATAATCCCAAAAAACAAAGCAAATAGAACATGTGTTGGCTCTACATTCTCTCGTTCCGAGTTCCGAGCTCCTCGCCGAAATACCTCGAAAAACTGACCGGAATACGAGTAGCGTAGCATAAAATGTTATGAAATGACCAAGGAAAATAGAAGTGTAAGGTAAGCCCTAAGAGCATTTACATATATTTATCATACATGGATGAATAGCCCTAAGAAAATTATTTCCCTTTCAAAAACTTGAAGAAGTACAATGTCCTAATACGATTCATGTCCAGTGAAAGCTTTCACAAATACCATAAGCTTAAGCTTTTATGAACGTTCTTGAAAATAAACTTCCTACATCCAACTTCGGTCAACTTCACGAGATTTTAAAGATAAGCTTATTTTTAAATAACTCGTCGGTGTAGTGAGTTAACATTGAAAAATGCATGCATTTTAATTCTACTATTACTACTTCTAGGTACTTTCCTTTATCCGTACCCAATGGTGCACACGTGCATAGGCAACTGCTGCTATGGTACACCAAGTGCGGTGTATATATATATTTTTTTTTATTTCATGAAGGTAAAATGATCCAAGTATCAGTCCAAGAGATCACACATGGAAAATTAATATCAAAATCCCATGTAAAAAAATATTTCATCTTGACCCGGGAATCGAATTCTACAGACAACCAAAAATATGATCAAATGATATCCGTTACCAAACCTGTGAATTCATAAGAATTCACAAATCGATGTTTTATCTACGTTATTTCGATTTTAGATTATTATTACCAGCGCTAGCGTATTGGACCCAGTCATTCCTTTTATAATATTATGTTCCTTTTACAATAAAATATCCAGGAGTAGTCGAAGCGAGGTCAACACAGACGCGTGTCTTAATAAATTCTTTGTGAAATCTCTTCATAGAATAAAGTAGTGCGTGTTTTTACCGTGTTTACGTGTGTTTAGATTTTACCCAATTCGTGTGTGTAATTCTTGCCATTTTAATAAACTTATACACGTTTTGTTTCTGACCAAACTATCCGGCTGAATAATTCACTATTTTTCCAGAAGATATTTTTTTATTAAGCAACGTATAAAGTGAGGTTAGCTTCTATTATATTATATTTTACTTAGATACTGAACACTAAATTTAGTGACATGCTTGTTTCGACCAATTCCTTGATCTTGACTATTGAGAGGATGCACTGCCACGTAACCGCGGCCGCTTATCCATACAACCGTAGTCGTTGATTTTCTCCCAGGAATGTACCGCTAGAGCAATAAGCGGAAAGAAGCGTGTTTGCATGGTCTTATTTTTAAATGTACTCATCTTTTAAAGGAGATAAATAAATTGTTTTAAAAATAAGACAATACAAACACGCTTCTGGTCGGGATCTAAAATGTGTGAAAAAATTATTGCCCTTAATTAAATTTAAAATAAATTACGGGATAAAAATCGAAGTCTACGATTGTATGGATAAGCGACTACAGGTCACGTGACAGCGAATGTTTAAGATAAATGGGTAAGTATCGCTGGCCGGGTTAATCTGAATATATCGTCCTAGCTTAATTTATCCATGTATGCTTTGAAACGTGATTTAACTTTGCCACTTACCGCAAACTGCAACTGTGGAATTAAAGCTCACATCTCACAGTAGATGTGCTCGTTAGCAAGCAAGAAAAGCCACCAGAAACAGATGTCTGATATCTACGAGGGATGTTCAGAAAGTATGTGTACTAGATTCTTGTATTTTTTTAGAAAAGTGTGTTTAAAAAAAAATGACGAATTCACAAACCACCTTAAACTAAGCGATGTTGGCCTATTTTACAAGGCTTCTGATTCCCGGCGCCCTGGAGCTCAATCACAGATAACTATCGACGTAGTTAAAAACGTGCTAACCACGTGCTAATGCTAACCATTTGACCGATCACAATGAACATACGTTCTTACCACGGTCGCTTTACCATAGATGAAAGGTACAATACCTATCGTGGCTAAACGTCAAACGTCAAATCGAGAATGTCAACGCGCGTGTCGGATTGTTCATTATGTCGACTGCTTTTCTCAATATTTGGCTTGCCGATCGCCGGCTAAATGCAATACGGCACTCGAAAAATATTGAAAGAAGATATGTGCGAGATTCAACCAATCCTCTTGAAATGAGCGAAGTTGAATTTCGTACGTTATTCAATCTCGGGAAATGGCTCACGACTTGATGCGCTTGTTCCGCGTTCTGTTCGCTCGGTCCGTTCGCGTGTTCCATTGTGATCGGCAAAACGTTAAACATCCATGGTAAGAAATCGTTATCACGTCGCTTATTACCGCGTCGATAGTGATCTGTGATCGAGCAACTGGACGTTCACTGATGACAATTCGCCATCAGTTTAATACAGGACTACTGGACGTGGATCTGATATGAGAACGCACTCGATAACACATTCTAAATGTATAAAAAAGTACCATTAGTTTGATTAATGACGTCTGCATTGATAAACGTAATACGAGTAACATTAGTTATTGTTTCTAGATAGTTCGTTACCCTTGATCCTTGAATTTGAGAATATTTTCAATCTATTAGAGAGAAAGAAAATGTTTTTCACGACATGAAAACGTCTCTTCCGAGACTTTGTGATACTATGCGACATAAACTATTCATTTCATGTCTCTTCTCAATACGCTTGAGGATTACTTGGTTTACCCTTTGATATCGTGAGAGAAGAATATAGACTACGCTCATTGAATGCAAGTATCTTTTGAAATGTTCTAGATGAACTTGAGAGGAAATCGAGGATCTCAAACATCAAATAGTCAACGTTGAACAGTAACTGATTTAAGGATTCAGTCCCTTCGTAAGAAATTTAGGCAAAGAATCTTACGAAACCTTCAACTATAAATATGTTATTCAGATTAATATTTATAATTTATTAGCCATTGCATGTTGCGGGCTAATTATTTGCATTTAACGGTGCAAAAGAAAATTCTTTAATGCAATCGAAAACAGTTTCTCGTAGGTAAATTTATTGGGTATTTTCTTTTTTTTTTCATCGTCATACTGTGTCCACTGCCTGCGTGGAGCATTTGGATTCCTTAAACTGACTCCAAGTCAAGTGATTGACCTCTAGTTCCCTCACATTCCCCAAAGTCAGGTCTACGTTTCGTAGTTCTGCCGTAAACTGACGACTGATTGTCAACAGCGGACGCTCAGAACACAGAGAACTTGCTGTCTTGCAAAATTAGCAATCACAATTAAGGCGAGTTAAGAAGAAGCCGAGCCAGGCGAAGTGCTTTTGCTGGATGACAGTATTTACTGTTATTTAACAAAGATTGCTGCGTCCGTTGCCTCACCTCTATGTTTCTTACAAAATAAAATTTCCGCGTGCCTAGTCATTTTCTCGCACCATCAAATGTATCGCTTATTTGCCGCAACAACGCCATAACTCAAAAGTTATGATTTTTCTACGTCGCAGGAACAATTACATTAATGCGTCTGCTGAAAAGTTTTGATATTGGAGTTATGACGTTGTTGCAGTAAATGAGTAAACGAATTTTGGAGTTTTATAGTCGAGGAAGATTCACATTAATATTTCACAAACGTTTCGATATATTCTGGCACTTAAGAGCACAGGGGACGAGGGAAGTGCTGCAATGGGCATATTTAAAGAGAAATATCACAGGTGATGTTCTATTTTGTGGTTTTATTTATCTATAAATACGTGCTCTACTAGATTTCTTTACACTAATGAAATATTTTCTAGAGTTCTAGAGAATCGCACCACTGCACTGGCTAATGTTTTAAATTCAAATTTGACTTAAATAAATC
>JAGVSP010000571.1:0-133870 GCA_022494985.1 Micrasema minimum
CTTTCTGTTGAATGGTTCCGTATGCGAATTACTTAATTTTTGACGTGATAACGTCTAATAAATCGATGAACGCCAGCTGCGCACTCGAAAAAGCATGACTCATTGTCACGTTCCGCCTGAGCCGAGTGTGCAAGCGAGAGCGCGGAACAAGCGATAGAGAGGCACGATCGGCCTAAGCGTTCGGTTTGTGCGGCATTTATCTCTCTTCCACTCCATCGGCCGATGCGTACGAGTAGAAGGGAGAGAGCAGCAGCGCACAAGCTACAAAGTGAAAGTGAAATTAACGAGTGCGAAAAAATGATAATTTATGGAAAAAAAATTTTTTCAATTAACAGTACAGTAATGTATTACAAAAAATAATGATAATTCCGTAATAATAATTCAATTCAATTCATAAAAGTATCCTATTTTTCATCAATGTTTTCTTATGACGTTATCACGTAAAATTATCGTCCGTAAACCGACTTTACAGACAACCAAAAGTTTTTTTTGAATGATCAAGATACACTGCACTTGTTATATAAACAGTGCCCTATGCACCATTGGGTGCGGATATAAGGGAAAGTAGTAGTAGTAATATTTATTCAATAAAATCCCATAAAAAGGCTTTATTTATTTATAAACGCCGTTATGGCTTTTACAACATGTTTTTTTTTTACATAATATACATATTTATACAATAATTATAAATCACTGTTGAGCAATTTTTTTGTAAAAAAATATCAGTTTAAAAAATAAAAAATAATATACGAGTACATGTAAATATAAATATAAAAAATATACATATAAAAGCTACACAATAATGATAGACAAATCATTCATTTTTTAAGACACAGGACTTGATGATCAGCGGCGAAGTATGAAATATATCTAAGTCGTCGCTATACTGATTTACAAGCCGTTGTATGCGGGTAACTGGCAAATTCAATGAATAATTTGTGCCACGCTGACGACTTTGAAACAAAAAATTAGTCTAGTTGGTCTATGCGGAATACGAAAATTTATGTAACTCAACAGTTCAGAGCAATCTATTTTATTATTCAAAAGTTTAAAAATAAGCAAAAGGTCATTTACGGTTCTCCTGCTTGACAATAATGGAAGATTTAAAACATTCATCAAGGATTTATAATTGTGTTCAGACACAGGCAGACCTAATTTGAATTGCATGTATGTTAAAAACTTTCTTTGAACTCGTTCAAGATCATATGAGTGACAGTGATAAGTCGGATTCCAAACTGAAGAAGCATACTCAAGCTGTGACCTTACGAGAGAACAAAATAAAAATTACAATTGTTTCTAGATTTCGAAAATGTTGAGTGTTTCGTATTACAAAATCTAACATTTGTATAGTGGTTTGGCCATTATTGATACTCTCTGGATAGGTAGTTCGAATTCCTTCCAAAATGTATTGCCTCCCTTTACCCATTCCATTCCGTTTTGTCACCTGTTTTCCAACTCAAATTCTCAGAGCAGCAACATTACTCTGACCTCGCAACATCCGTCCTTCTCGTGAACTCCAATACCTGATCTTCCCTCGTTCATTTCCATCAATATCCCCTCGTCATACTCGCCATCCATCTCCAAGCTTTCCAGATTCCAACTCCCGAAACCCCCCTCGACCAAAAGTGAGTAAAAGTGTGCTGTGCCCCTCGTTTGTGTCCCGCCGCGCCAGTTCGACGTGGTGTTCCAGAGTATTCCAGGATACTTCGCCCTTCCTGGTGGTCCTTCAAAATCATTTCCCGCCCTTGTTGAGTCCAGCTCTGGTAAGTCCTCTTCCATTTACCGATCCTCGTTCGGACGAAGTTACTAGAGAGTTCTTATCGTGGCGGAGCCACATAGTTTTATTGGAAATTGTTTCGAAGTGATTTGAGGTTAACTTAGTGTCAAACGTAACACCGAATCAACCTGTTCGATTGCTATACTATTAATGAAATATTTTGAGACTACAGGCTTTGGCTTATTGGATGAAATAACTAAACACGTAAAGAAATATGTCTTATTATTCAAATTCCTAACAAAATTACTGCACAAATGCTTAAGTTGAAGAGATCAACGTTTTTGAACTTCAAACTATGTATTATTCCAGTAAAATGTACAACCTATTTCCATTAGTCAGTAGACCAAAGAATGAAATATAAATGTTGCTAAATGAAATTAATAAAAAAGGGATAATTCCAAGATATTTACAAAACAAATTAAAAAACAATGACTTTTTTCATAAATATGCAAGAGGTTCAAAAAATATAACATTGGAAAAGAAAAAAAAAACTATGTCACAGAATTGTCTAATGTATAAGGGCATTAAAATGTATGAGGATATTCCAGATGAAATAAGAAATAAACAAAATGTAAAGTTATTTAGGGTTTAATTTTAAAAAAAATTATGTGAAAAATATAAGTGTAGGTATTATATTATAGCTAAATTGAAAAATGTATAATGGTAGGAGAGTTAGGAAAATAAAATTTAAAAAATAAGTTTAATGTTAAATAATATTACTCTATGTAAAAAATTATATGGTACTAAATAAAATATAAAAATTAAAAAAAAAAAAATCAATAAAAAATTATCCATCAGAACACTCGAAAAACACTCTGCCTATAAACTAGCCATCAAAAAATTGACAATGGAGGTGGGTCGTACACAAATGGAGGGGAGGAATGGATCAGGCGATTTGGATAGTCAGGGGGTTTTATGACTTTAATTTAGATCATATACCAATATGCTATTCGTATAATTTTTTTAAATGTTCAAGTTTATTTAGCTATACTGACAATTTAATTCATGTTATTATATTATTGATGTTGTATTATTGAAATTAAGATTTAATGAAGGATCTATTCATAATAATAAATGTAAAATGTCCCTTAGCACGGAATATCCCAGTGAGGGACATTTCCTCCGATCATTTAAATAAATTTCTAAATCATTAAATAATATATACAATATATATTTATTTGAGAATAACCATGGTGATGTGCGGCGTTCGCTTTCCGAGTGGAATCACATTTTATTTTTTTTTATTTACATTTCTCTGAATCCGATATCCGTAAGTATGTTTTCTTTTTCTTAATTACAACCCAAGAAATAGCAATATCTCAATTTCTGGGTTATAACAACAGGTTATTGACAGACCCAAAAATTGGCAATAATAAATAATATTAATCATTACCAAAAGTTCATATTTTGTTCAACGTAAAATAGCAAATTTAGGTATATCTAACTTCCATAAATATGCGAAATTACGAAAAATGCTAAGTAAAATTATTATAACACTGTTATATAAATTCGCCTCCGATCCGTTAAATAAATTTCTAAATCATTAAATAATATATATACAATATATATTTATTTGAGAATAACCATGGTGATGTGCGGCGTTCGCTTTCCGAGTGGAATCACATTTTATTTTTTTTAATTTACATTAAAGTTTGTTTTAGTAACTCACTTTTATGTACACTTTACATCTAGTAATTTTATGATGAGAATTTAATTTTTTTACCTATGTTTTCTTGTGAAAACCTTTAATTGGTTTATTCTGTTTGTTTAAGCATGTCAAAGCATGGTTAAGGCTCTCGGGAGGCGTACGTAGTATATGGCCTAGCCAGCCGAAACGCCTTCGCCGGATGACAGTACATACCAGGGGTTGCTGTGTCCGTTGCCTCACCTCTGTGTTCCTTACAAAGTCAAACCACCGCACACCTAAAATTCTTTTAAGACACGTATTCTCAAAAACTCAGAAGTCTGCTGTCTTGGGCCCTGGTTAGGTGCCACGATTCGCAGCCATAGAGGAGAAAAAATCAATGAAAGAAAAAATTACAATAAAATAAAATAAAAACCAATTAACTGAAGTGTCTTAAAAGCAACTAAAAACTGTTTTTTACTCGACTATTATTACCAACCCTGTTTTCTGTTTACAGACGTATCGCTGTTCTTCTCTGATTCCTCCTACAATCACTTCCTGAACCCTTATCAACACAGCGTTCACCCCCGCATTTCTACGCAACCCCCTTTCAACCTGCCTAACTCGTATGTACTTACAACCTTCACACCGTATCTATTACGTCACGTGCAGATATATAATATTATCATGTGCCTTGGTATCATTTTTCTTTGCAACTCATTATGTCGCTAGTAACTTTTTCCTTTCCACCGTCGACACGTTTATTGTCAATAATCACATCGTATCGCTACTCTGTTTTATATCACAAAAGTTACGAAAGATTTTTGAAGTGAAAACTTCTTTAGAATCGTTGGGAGTGATTTGAAACTCTATGAAACGAAAAAAAGCGACACTAAAAAGAGACAAACATATAGATCTATAGGATTTAGCCTGCGAGAGAATGAGATAGAACACAGTTTCCGCCGGCTGGCAGTAGTTCCATCAACCTCATCAGATACATCTACCAGTTGATCGCCGGCACCCATTATACTTTTAAAATGTGGAGGTCCTAGGCTATAAAACAGAATTTGTTCTATTCATGTATCTGAAAAGGTAGATTTGACTCCCAAAATTTTGTAGCAAAACCGAGGGAGAAGGCGCCTTGACGCGGTATTTCACAGATATATTGATAAATAATAATAATAATAATAGTAAAAAATAATAATAATAATAATAACAATAATAATAACAATAGTAATAAACAACAACACAACAACAACAACAACAACAACAACAACAACAACAACAACAACAACAATAATAATAATATAATAATAATAATAATAATAATAATAATAATAATAATAATAATAATAATAATAATAATAATAATAATAATAATAATAATAATAAATAATAATAACAATACCGATACTGATACTGCATTTATCTCATTCTCTCTCAGCTTAGTTTTATTAAGGTTTCAATTCTACCTGGTGTGAACTGCACAAATGCTGTTTTTTTTTTTTTACTAATTCACTTTTTGACATAAAACCTTTTCCAATTAACCCCTGTACATGCATGCATATTATTGTGCATTTAACGTTTCACATAGAAACAGCCGATGTTTGCTGAAATCGATGCAATTTGCTTCCTCCATGCACAATCGTGACCATGATTACTACACTACAGTAGGTTGGTTACTTTGTCGTCAAAGGTAATCGAGGTCGTTACTGCAACGTTGTTATGCAGAACACAACTAGTTGAACAAAAAACCTAATTATGCATATATGTTTTACATTATTATTATATCTTTGGACCTCAGTCTCGACCCCGCATAGTCTTACGGTAATATTTTTCAAGTATGGAATGTCACTTCTCCGAAATTCTTGTTCGAAGCACGTAAAGTATGGTGTGAGCACTTTGACATTATTATTTATTTAATATTAGTGAGTTAGGATTATACAATACGATATATTTAACAGGATAATATGTTTCTCACGAGGAATTTAATATCCTTTGACGTCTGTCTTCATATATTACTATGTTATAATATTTAAGATGAAATACGTTCATTGTTCTGAATTGTCAAGACTCATAAATTTTCGAGCTCCACATAGACTTTCTAGACTTATTTTATTTTCCACAGTCATCATTATAGTACGAATTATAAAGAGGATGCGCTGTCACATGTCTGCGGTAGATTTTCCATACAATCGTAGTCCTGAATTTTTTTCCTGGAATATTGTATTTATTTATTGTTTCTTTTTTTTTTTCACAAGAAAATTTTTTGTTTACAAAGAAATACAATAAAAACACATAAACATAAAAAAATAAACGAAAATTCCACGAAGGCATAGCCTGTTTGTGGGTATACTGTGAAAGTCAAACAGTATGCACGTGGCAAAAGAGAAAAATAAAGTCATGTAAAAATGAAAAAATCATAACAGATAATGTAAACAAGATGGATAAAAAAAAAAGAATACAAGATATTGGTATCTTTATACCGGAAGAAGAAGAAGGGAAATAATTATAATATATAAAATAAAAAATGACGTAGATTATGTTATTGTAATGGTCTTTATAGTAAGAATGCTACTACATTCAACTCAATAGATTGGTTATCAGATGCACTGAAAGAAAGAATTGCAGTAGACTTTTCGACAAATTATTTATAATCGCTAGATAAATTCGGTGCCTTAATAATATTACTCAAGGTCCTGATAATATTGTTCGGCGTGCTGACAAAAATACTGGAACACCGAATGATTCATTAGGTAACTACGCATAATTTGTCGCAAATGTTGAATTATTTATTAGGAATTCCTGCAGTCCTTTGTTTTCAGGAATTAACCAAATTATTATTATTTAATATTAGGCGAGCAGCTTAAAGCTGATATGCCTAAATCGGACAGTTAGTTAGGTTTAAACTTGTCTACTCCGTTTTTAAACCCGACCACACTATTCGCAATGACCAGCTCCTGCGGTAGCCCGTTCCAGCTATCTACCACCCTGTTGCTCAGGAAATACTTTCTTGGGTTCTGATTAAAACTGGTCTTCTCCAGCTTAAGGTTGTGGCCTCGAAGTCGTGCGTTGTTTTTCAGTTTGAAGATTTCACACAATTTATTACACTTATAGTGACGGGTTCATTATCTTGTATGTTTCAATTAAATCACCCCTTTCCCGTCTTTTCTTCAGTGTTGTGAGACCAAGAGTTTCTAGTCTCTGCTCATACGGAAGTTGTTTTAGCTAGGAGATAACTTATGACTCTTTCCAACATATCGATATCCTTAGCAAAGTAGGGACTCCATATCTGAAAACCGTATTCCAACATCGGTCTGCTGTAGGATTTATATATTTGTAATTGTTGGTAATTCTTTTAAAATATCGATAATTTTATAAAAACATAATTATCGATGTTTTACTAAAAATTTCTGCTAACTTGTCATGTACGAAAAAGTCGTTTTTTTTTCAGTGTTATAGCTGGGTGATGTCAATTTAAAATTCGTTGCCGTACCGTCCTCTTAATTTTCAAGCAATCTTCTAAATTAAAATTTTTGTTTATATACCGCCCTCTTCATTATGACGCTTGACTGAAAATAATTTTTGTTTGACCTACTGCCCTCTCGGTTATGACGGCAGCGCTGACGTCACCATTACTTTGATATTATTCCAGCACTAACTAAATTAAATCCAGACGGCCGCGGCCCTTAAAACTCTCTCTAATTCACTGAAAGTTGTTAAAATAGAGTGCAACTTTCAAAGTTCATGGCAGACATTAGATTCAAATCAATTTGTATATAATTTTAACAGCTCATAATAATTGTTTTTCAATTTAATTTTCAATTGGCTTTTACACGAATTCTCATTTTAAAAAAAACACTTTTTTTAGTAAAAAATAATTTTCTACCTGAATAAAAATCACAGTTTTTCAGCTTACTTACACATTTACGGCTTATTAACTAACTAACTACCTAACCATCACGTGATTTTCCCGAAGGGGTAGGCATAGAGGATAAAACGCCACATCACTCTGTCCTGGCACACTTCCCTTGCTTCATCCACATTCATACATCTTCTCATGCACGTACGTCGATTATTGCGACTTCTTACATGCCCACTTTCAAGCACTTGTTTTACTTGATCATGCCATGTCTTTCTCGGCCTTCCTCGACTTCTACATCCAGGCACAGTCGCATTTAAACTTCTTTTAGCCGTTATTTCATAACTCATTCGCTCCACATGACCAAACCATTGTAAAAGCCCTTTCTTAATGTTGTCGATAATGCTTATCTCAGCCTTGCACCTGCTCTAATTTAGACATTTGTACACCTATCATACAAAGTCTTACCACACATAGATCGCATTTCAACTGCATTCAATTTACTTTCATCCTTATTTTTCTAACTCCGTGCTTCGCTTCAATACATAAGGGTCTTTCAAGTATTTGTTGTACTTGATCATGCCATGTCTTTCGTCTGAACATAAAAAACCGTCGGGGATCATACCCGCGACCTTATAGTTCGTAGCCAAGCGTTCTAATCACTGCATCATCATCAGAATAATTTCATATTCGCCATATATTTCATATTCATCCTCCCAATTCAGGTCCACGTCTCTAAGTTCTGACGCACGGATCAACAGTGGATGTCCTGGACGCCGAGAATCATGGGGCAGAAACCTTTTTAACACTTAACGTAAATGGTCAAATTACTGCATTGCGTAAATTAGTGCGCTGCGCTGTTCCCGCCCCTTGTAAAAGGCACTAATAATTCTCCCTCGAGGATTTGTGAGAACCATTAGCTTAGCACGTAGCGAAGGTAAAAATGCTTTAATCCCTTAAGTTACAAGTATGCGCGAGAACACCCTTTAATAGCTTCTTATATACAAGACGCTTTTACTACTCACAGACAAGTTTATACATAGGATTTATATTAACTAACTAAACCACCTGACACGCCATTTCCCCGTAAGGGTAGGCGAAGAGGATAGAACGCCATACCACTCTTTTTTCCTGACGGACTTCCTTTGCTTCCTCTACATCTCATACATGTCATGCACATACGCCGATTATTCCGACTTTCACATGACCACTTTCAAGTAGGTACGTGACGTACATGGTCAAGCCATATCTTTCTCGGCCTTCCGCGGCCTTCTACATCCAGGCACACTTGCAATTTAAACTTATTTTAGCCGTTCTTTTATCACTCACTCCGCTCCAACATGACCAAACCATTGTAAAAGCCCTTTCTTAATTTTTTTCGATAATTCTTATCTTCAGCCTTGCACTCTGCTCTAATTTTCGACATTTGTTCACCTATCATACATAGTCTTAACACACATAGATCGCATTTCAACAGCATTCAGTCTACTTTCATCCTTTTTTTCCAACACCACGCTTCACTACCATACATAAGGGTTGGTACCAGAACTCCGTTGTGTACTGCCAATTTTGCTTCAATAATATTACATTATATTAAATTATATTCAGATTAAATTATATTTGCTAGGAACCTATAACATGATGTATACAAACATGGCTTCGAGATTTCCACCACTTATTCAACTTTTCACATGTCCACTTTCAAGTGTCTGTTTTACTTGATTATTTCATGTCTTTCTCGGCCTTCCTCAACTTCTCAATCCAGGCACACTTGAATTATAATTTCGTTTTTCCTCTCTGCTTGTAGTGCTTAGGGGTTCGGTCTACCATGCATGAGGTCTTGCGTTCGACTCCGGAATGGAGTCAATATGAAATATTGATCGAATTGTACAATAAGACAGGCACATTTTTATTCCCCCAGTTTAATTCATTCTTTTTTTACTGACAATAAAATGGCATTGTCAGATTTTCCGAATTTTTCATCTTTTAAAAAAAATAAACACAAAGTTGGATACATATGTAAAGGTAGAATCATTCTTACTCATTCAAGACCATAACTATAACATGAATCTAAGTAATTTTTTATAATTATTTCCCTTCATCTTCTTCCGGTGTAAAGATACCAATATCTTGTTATCTTTTTTTTTTTACTATCATTGTTTACATTATCTGCTATTTTTAACATGACTTTATTTTTCTCTTTTGCCACGTGCATACTGTTTGACTTTTACAGTATAACCCACAAAAGGGCTATGCCTTGGTGGGAATTTTGTTTTTATTTGAAATGTGTTTTTATTGTATTTCTATGTGAACAAAAAATTTTCTTTTGAAAATATTATTTTTAAAAATAAACAGTTTGATAATGCCCTTACAAGGCGAACCAATTGTCACTAACTTGATAATGAAATCACGTAGAACCAAAAAAATCGTTTCTTGTTTTTTTTATTTTAACATAAGAGAAAAAAAAATGCTGTATTTCTCATACATTTTTCATATGTGATAGCTTAGACTTAAACTGATTATCTTGCCTGAAACTGAATATCTTGCCTTCGCATTTATCGGCCTTGTATCATCGATTTTCTTTGAATTTCGATTCATGTCGACATTTCCATGCTCTCAGCCCTGAAGTTTTGTACAATAGACAAGTATAGTTTTGAGAAAATGGCTGTACATCTATTCCGAATTGGTACATAATACTAGGAGTAAACTAGGTGAAGATTTACAGGACATCCAATCCGTGATCATTCACAAAATACTATCACAAGAGGTGGTATCATACATGATAATTAAAGTTAAGGAATAAAATAAAAGCAGGACCCACAAAAAGAAGGAAAACTCTTCAAGTTAATCGGAAGACCATTGATAGGCATCAATGGTCGGCCTTCTTCATGACGAGTTTTCCGTGTTTTTCTCGTCATCTGAGGCAGATGCGGAGAAACTTCCTCTTGGTCCACATCAGCTTATCCCGTCCGATCCTCACACTAATCAAAAAGCAAATTAGAAGACATGTACCCATTGATTTATACTACACTTAGATCTGCCTTGCAGAGTAAATTATTTAGAAAAAGTAATGGACACCGAAGATCGCCGCACCTCAATACACTTACACGGGTCGACCTATCAGAGCCCTTTGACTGCCGGTAAGCATCTGCCTACACACCGCAAAAGGTATGGGCTATATATAGGGTTACAGTAACAGTAAACAATACTTACCCGTCCTTACGAGGAGCGTTCATGAATTTTACCATGCATTCTAATATGTCTTTTTTTTCTTGTGGACGAGCTGTTGGCTATTATTTAAGAAGAAAACTTTCTTTGAATAGTAATTATTTTAGGCTATGTAAACAAATATAAAATAAACACTTACAATGTGGAAAGTTACACCATATTTTTAAAAATTTTATCCGTACGGATTTTTACACGGTTTTCACTACACAGAAGGCATTTCGGAATGTTTTCTGAACGTCTGACTCGGCCGGCGGTTAAAGAAATCCTGAATACGCGTCTGGCGGAGTTGAAGTGTCATTAATTTTTGGGTTCAGTTCAAATCTAAGTGTATTAATAAATCAATGCATGTACCCTTTTGAAGTAAATATAAGCCTTGTAAGCAAGGCAAATAATGATGCAACTCATAGGTACGGTACTTAAAAAAAAAATTAGGCGTAACTTGACTATTGACGTATATATACACATATTTCCCTATATATACTAGGGGTGCTATTATCGTTCACGGATTTAAGCACAGGAAAATTCAGGTAACGACCCAAGGCCATTATTTTAATTCGACACATTAAATCTACAAGTGCGTCGGCGTCGATAACATCTCCCAGAATGCCTCTACTCGTATTAGGGTAAATTTATGAAAAGATTTAGCTCGATTAAATTATTAGTTTCAAATCGCAGGCAGCCCGTGCTAGTACAGATAATTATTTCAGAATTGATAATCTTGATGAAATGTTCCATCTATTGGAAAATGTGTTGAAAAGAGATATAAATAAGCTAGTAATTCGATATTACTTATATCTCAACAGAGACAAGAAATCTGGAAGCAAATGTGGGTTTTGCCTGGGACGTTTTACTGGGCTTATGACCTGTCATTGGCTGGGGTTAGGTGGCCACTTGATGTTACTACCAACATTTCTCATAACCGCCCGTCCCATCTGATAACCATATATAGTACAAATGTTTGGAACGATATAATTATACTTAACTCTCTACGTCGTCCGCAGTACCGAAATTTTCTATGCGTATCTATAAAGTACATCCACTTAACCCATATATCCAAAGACAGGTCATAAGCCCTTGTAAAACGACTAGAACCCCACATTCACTTTCCGAGAGTTTCTCTGTCTCTGTTGGGATGTCCAATGAATATCTGTAACAGCCCAGCCATGTATAACCAGTAATTTGTCTACAAGTATTTGTATACATTCAAAATGTTGTTATGCTAGTAATTTATCAATTATTTGATCAAATAAGTAATACATATTATTAACGTACAAATCGCCGCCGTGGTTTGCTAACGGCTACTAATCGTCACTTTACTAATCGTAGCGTTTACTAATCTTATGACAAACTTATGGCAATGTTAGAATTAAAAAGTTTACCCAAAAGAAACGCCTGAGTTTATATTCATGTTTCCTTTTAAAACATTTTTGTGTCCATTAATAAATAAAAGTTATCAATGTAATTTTCACAATTTGGGGCTCTCAACGAGACAGACTTTGAAGGGGTTTGGAACTAAACTTTTTCGGGGTTTTGTCACAAGTATTTAACAACTCAAAATGGTTTAAATAATTTTTTATATTCTCTAGTACCTTGTTTATGTTTTTAAAATTTATGTAATACAAATTTTTTTAAAGAAAAAAAAAATCATGCAATTTATGATATTTACTATTTCAATTTTTAATACTACTTTAATAAAAACCAACGGGTTTTTCTTGAAAAAAGGGAAAAGTCTGTCCAAGTGGGGGTTTGAAGACGATCGGAAAAGACCCCAAGCTACCCCCCACCACCCGTCCTTTATAAAATTAGGTATATTTGTTCAAAAGCTTCATTAAAACTGATAAATTAGTTGTAACTGCTCATTTTAAAAAAGTTTCCTTATGCAAATTCAAAATCTAACCCAAGTATGTTTTTAAAATTTTTTTCATAAGGGGTTGCGGGGGACAATGCGTCACGGACGCGTGGGGCCCCGGGGAAGTACGAGGGGTTCCAAAGCCGAGTCGGAATTGCCAAAAATCCGAGTTTTTTGGACTAACCCTTCTACCGGGGAATTTTCAAAAGCCAAAGTATTTGCATTTATTTATTTTTTTTATTTGTTTGTGAACTTTATTAAAATTTATTTAGTGGTGTTTGGGGAAAAATTTTGTATTTAAAAAGAATAATTTTTCTTTCCTCATTCTTAAAAAAAAATCCAAATTTTTGGGCCACCAATTGGGTTTCCCTTCTCCCAAAAAGTTACCCAAAAGGTTAAAAAAGGTAAAATTCACATAAAGTTTTAATACCATCCAAGTTAAATGAAAGAAAAGTTTCCCTTTATGTTTTAAAAAAAAAAAATAAAAAATTAAAATTTTCAATTTCATTTTAAAAAATTTTTAAAAAACTTTAAGAAAAAAACCTTTTAATTTTGTTTTGGTTTTTTAAAAGGTTTATTTATTCTAAAAATTTTTGTTTAAAAATTTTGCTGTTTTTAGTTTCGGATTGTAAGTGAACGGAGTTCTAGCCAGAGTTCCGGAATTTTTTGCAACTTCTCGAGTTTTGGTAACCTAACTTACCATTCGGGGGAATAAATTCAAAGCCGAAGGGAAAAATGGGAAAAAACATAAAGTTAGTTAATAAGATTTTGTTAAAAATAAATGGTTTGAAATTCAGTGTGCTAGCGTAAAAGTTTTGCAATTTAATTTTTAAAAAGAATAAATATACATTTTCGCTGCATTAACTTAAAAAACTAAATTTTTAAAGGCGACCTTTTTGAGAAAAATGTACGGAGGTTAATTTCCGAAACCTTAAATGAAAACTAAAACTCGGTAAATGTTTTTTTAAAATTTTTATTTCATGATGGTTAAATTGTTTTGGACCCAAAAACAATGTTTTAAAATTTAAAAAAATTCATTTTAAAAATTTATTTCCTTTTTTATGTTTTTATTCTTTTTTTTTTTTTTTTAATTAACCCTCCACAAAAATTTTTTTAAACAAATGAATTTTTTAAATTCTTATTATAAACGGGTTTTTTAAAATAATACAAAAATTTTAATATTAAATTTGATTGTTAGCCCGGGGAGTCATAACCCCCTAGATGGGCACCACTTTACTACCAAACAAGATCCCGGCACATAGTCCCCGGGTTAGTTAAGATGTTGTTAAGTAATTTAAATTTTATAGGTTTTTATCAAAATTTCCCAAGGTATAAAACACCAAGTCAAATTTAAATATCAAATTTTAAGTCTAAAAGGTTCATTTTGAAATTGTGCTATTTCAAAAGGGCTTAGTATTTAAAAAGTAACTTAAGTGCTCTCATTTCAATTTTAAAAAGTAGGGAAAAAATTAAATTTGGATCTTAAAATTTAAACAAAGACATTTAAATGCAAAACAGTAGTTAGAACAGTAAACATTGAATGCATGGCATGTAAGATGTAACTCACACCTCTCAAAAAACTGTGGACTGGAATTTATTTAGAAGCACTCCTCACTTTGTAGTTTTATATAATCAAAACTCCCGACTGGTTTCGAATAAACAATATTTCTTGTTCTTGGTACCTTGAAAAGTGTCACGCTTGTTTATAGTTTATATGTAGGCTAGTTCTGCTACGTTTTTGTAAAATTTTGACCCCAAAAAATTCTATCGGCTAGACCTCGCTTGAATGAATAATAAAAATTGTTGAATAATAATGGTTGGTTAATTAAAATCATTGACTTGATTAATAAATAGGGGTTGCGTCCTTGCCCCATTTCTGATTATAATCCTCAATGGATTTTTATCCTGAGGGATGTCAAAATTCGCCAAGACCGAGGGAAGTTCCATCTCCCCCTCGGTACTATTGTCGGCAAAATGTTTATATTCGGGGAAGCCGTGAAAACTATGAACTTGAAAAAATATAGGCGTTAAAACATCAAAGAAGACTTATTATTTTCAAGCCCAGATTAAAATTAGTCATATTTCACACTCGTTCTCCATATTCGATGTAGATGGAATCCAGTTTCCGCTTCCATTTACATCAGAGTCGGCCGTTAGCACCCGCGTATCTTGCCATGTCACAGTCCAAGTGCGGTGCTCTGTGGGCGGACGGCCGATCCATATTGTCAATAGTGAACTATTGTCACAAATAAATTTAATTTTGATCTAGTATCGCATTTTTTTGATATAAAAAGGAAGTGAAATGAACATTCGCTGTAATGTTTTGTTACCCGGCCGAGGAACCTCGAGGATACGTTGTAGGGAGCCAGGCCGCGCGCCCGTGGTGATTATGTCTTCACATTGCCCATCTAAACGATGTGTTAAGTGCTGTGTTAGTCTGCCTTTCAGGAGTGGGAAAGCAGAATTCACAGATAATGTATTAAGATAAGGTTCAATGTTTAGTCCGCACCTCATATACCCTTAATCAAAACGGCGTCCCCAATGCCGTATCAGGCCTTACTGTGCTCAATCACAGGCAAGCATCCGACGTATTCACACCGTGCTAACCACGTGCTGGGCCTAACCGAGTATTGGCGTTTACCAGTGACACTTCGTGTCGATACAATACTATCGATAGCCGTAGCACATAGCCGATCTGAGCGAGCGGAGCGATGCACGCTATGACGCGGCCTTTTACGCTCATGCGTTCAAATCAACGCGCTTGACGGATCATTTTTTGTTGTGTCGACCTATTTATGAAGAATACTTGGCTAAGGCCATAAAAACATACGAACTTTGATTATATCTTTATTTATTTATACATGCCCGGGGGGTTTTTACAAGACCAATATTCATATAAAAACCAAAGCAAATAAAGAACGTAAACATAAAAGATAAGATATGAGCATTCGATAAAACATAAGTTAAGCACAAGGTGAAATAATAATATCATTGATTTGTTCATAACAAAGTAAAGATACTATAAATACTATATAATACAAAAACATAAAAAGGATAAGATATGAGCGTTAGATAAAACAAAAAAATGAGCGCCAGGTGAAACTATTATAAATAATTATGAATAATTTAAAATTTGTTATGAATTGTGATATAAAAAAAAACTTTGTTATTAGTCGTATTTTTTTTTTAATTTTTATTTTTTGAAATTAAAATCTGTTACAAAACATAATATACCTAAACATATTGTTGGTAATATACAAAAATTCAGACATAACGTTTCTACCTCTCTAATAAAGTGGATACTTGTGTTTAGAGAGGGAGTTCGTTTTACAATTTTTAATTTTTTATATGAGTAAGTTTCATCATAAATTTTTAAAATAAAATAAATTAAATGAACAAAATGAAAAAAATATTCCTCTGTATGGAGTTTAGGCTGGGGTAGGTCTTATATGTTTTTTTAAATTTATTTTAAAGATTCTCTAGTAGAGTTAAAAGTATATTACCAGTATTTTTATTCTTAAAAAATATAATGTCCACTACCGCGGGTTTTGGGAGTACCTACAGTAGTTCTCCCATTGACTGGTGAAAAGACACTAAAATATAGAATACAGAATATTAAAAATATTAACTTAAAATATCAATTACAGAGTCATCTGCAGGCGATTACTAGTAATCAATTTAATTCTGGTAGAATCTTAATTACAAAAATAAAGGGATTGGCTAAAATATACTAAACTTCACTATCAATACATAGATGGCGTATCCAACTCAAAGCTGGATGTGTTTCGAACACGTAGCGTATAAGAAAAAATAATTTTTTTAGCTTTCGTGGATATTCGATAATAATCAGAATGGGGAACGTTGTAATATGTCAAGCCACTTGACCCAGTCAATGAATGACAGGTCGTAAGCCATGTAAACGCTTGAACATCCATATTTCCTAGTTTGTGAAAACAGCTTCTTCATCTAATAATACAGTTAATATAAATACAGTCTTAGGTACACACGAACACAGGTGTAACAATGTTGACAAATTGATGGAAAAAAAACACATTATTAATTCATTTGATTATTATAATTTTATCTTAACTATTACTCAAAGATAACGACTATAGTACCGAGCTACCAACCACGTTTTTCTAAATTTATCGTTTTTTTTTAGAAGAGTAAATTGAAAAGCGAAAATGTTATTTTAACAAGCTTTACGTAGATAACAAAGTAAACCGATTAAATTTTTGAAAGCAAAAAAATTCCATTAAACATTTTTCAAAGCATTCCTTGTAAAATAAAAATAAAAAATCATGACGTTGTGTTTATTTTTCCAATTAAATGAATTCTTCGTATTTTTACGGACTATCACTTTTATTTTCTAGAAAGACTAATAAAATACTATTTTCGGATGTTTTCAGATCCAATATTCCTAGAATTTTTTATGAAAGTCGTGTTTTGGAATTAATTGGTCGTACTTTTTTCTAATGACATACAAAAAATATTTTATTTTATACGCACTTTATACGGGGACCGAATACTGTACAGTTTCTCGTGCAGTTTCATGTTCAGAAGACTGTACAGTCTGTCAAATGAAACGCTAAATATGTATAGTTTATAAGCGCGATCATAAGTTATTATCGTATGTTTGCATAAAGGAAATAGTTAATATAGCTAATTATGTAAATATCTTATAAATATTTGTTTTTTACGTTTTTCGAAAAGCATTCAATATTTTTTATCAATACCTTCTTAGTCAAATACACATTAACATTAAAAAAAAAAACATTAATTGTCAGGTCAAGACGTCGCGTGGACCATTCAATATTTCACACAGTTTTCGCTTTACAGTTTTCGGGACAGTTTTCAAACTGCACAAGAAACTGTACCTATTACTCTCCCGTAATTGTCAGGTCAGGTACGTAGCGCAGACCATTCAGTCAAGGTACACGGGACAGTTTTATCTCGGTTATATATTTCAGACCATATCTCGGTTGTATCCCCAGACTCATTTGACCCGTGGGCCCCCCTTTCAGACACAAAATTACACAAGGCCCCCCTGGAAATTTACCCTTTTAAATGAAATAAAACAGAAAAATGTAGTGTACTTATTTTTTATAAATTTAATTATAGTGTCATAAATAAGATACTTGAGCGCTTAAACGGTGAGTTATTAATATTTATGAAATAATCCAAATGAGAAAGACGAACCTGATGTATCTACTGTCAATTACAAACCTAATGTAAAATCATAAAAAAATAGATTTAATTACGAGTGAATTTTTTATATCTCAGAAAAGTATTTTGAAGAAAAAATGAATTATAAAGGCAATTATTATTAGTAAATAATGATATGAACAATGTAAGCCGACCGTCATAGGCATCGGTCGATTCATGAACTACATGTGTAGGTACGCATATGATTTAAAACTTCACAAAATCATAGATGATATTTATTATACGTATGTATATTATCCTGTAATAACAGATTTTTAAAATTCTATAAGGTAATACATTTTAGCACCTCTCGGCCCCCTGTTTGCTTCCCAGGGCTCCCCTACTCCCCCAGAGCCAGAAAAGGCCCCCTAAGATCTTTTCAGGGCCCCCTGGGGGGCCAGGTGGCCCACTTTGGGAACCTACGTTTAAGACAATATAAGTTCTAAAATATGTCTAACGATGTGATGAAATCCTCTTTGTTTGGATAGCTTTGAGTGAGTACATAATAATGATGTCTAAATTTACTTAGGGACTTTGCTATATTTAGGCGAACTCTAGCAAAATTGTATATTTATGTGTGGGTAATTGAGGTAAATAATCTCTTCTTCCTAGAAGTACTTAGTACTCTTATTATAATAATTACCTTCCAATGAGAACGAATAATCCATTACAAGGATTTGGTTAATATTAATAATTCCTGCTAGAAGTTTTCTGAATATCCCTTAAGTATCCTTTGAGGTCGTTAATTAACTCAGAATATTTAATTAATCCTTTTATATTATTTCATAAATGAATAATTCCTTCTCTGCGAATTGTTTCTTTATGTACAAACTCGCAGTACAACCGATAACTGGTGAATCTGCATCGTAATTTGGGGTTGAATTTGTAATATGACTTTTGAATCTGAGCTTAATTTTTTTCCTTCAAAAGTACCGTAAATTGAAGTAAAATTGCATAAATACCTATTAAAATTAGATTTTCGCTTTTGTTATCTTTGTGGATGGTATTATTTTGACTAAACAAATTACATTTGATAACAAGTTGTGAGAACTTTTCGAAAAAAATTAGTTCTTACTCAATTTTCTAGATAATTATGGGTCAAACAAAAAGAAACTATATAATTGACTCCAAATATGACGTAGATTTGCTGGTTTTCAGCTTTTACGTCGAGTTTTGTTTCACGGTGTGTATAGAATCGTAAAAGTGCGTCTGTCTGTGATCAATAAGTATACGGCTAGGCGATTGATGTCATAATATGTTCCCAGAATAAACTTATTATTTAAAAGTCAATAGTTCATTGTTATGTGAAAGATTTGACATTTAAAAAAAATCATTAATAAATTAGTATTTTGACCTTTCACTGCGATAATAAATTCATATTTATTCACAAATCGAGGTCGTTTTTTAATTATAGTTTTTTTTAATTTTATAAAAAAATTATTTATTTATTTTATACATCATCGAATCAAATTTACAAAGCTTAATATCACAATAATTAAACAATATAACCATAAAGCTATACCTCACCAATAAAAAAGACAAGCTCTTGTGCTTGGTGAGGGAGGTTACGCTAAAATGTACATAATATATGTAGTAATCATAGATATGCAATTACTGTTCTAATGTATGCAACTAATTTAGTCAAATTAATACTATCGATAAAGAAAACATTAGCAAAAGCCGAATTTTAATAAGAATTTTTGCAATTTTACCTACTGCGGTACTTATGGAAGCTTTTACGAGAAATTTTTTTTTTTCAAGCTCAGATTCAAACACATTCATAACACATTTGGCTCCAAATATGACGTAGATTCGGCAATTTTAGAGTTGAATTTACTACGAGTTTTGTTACTGCTTGTATACAAAATATTTGTGTTATGTATACAAAATATTTATATTGCATATAACAAGTATGGTTGGTTGGAAGATATTGCTTAAAAGCAATAAGCCCGCCCTTGTACACTTGCTATGTAATTGTATATGCGTTTTAAATAAATAAAATATTAAATACAAAAATACTACTCACAGTTTTAAAATTTTTGTAGCTTGTCCTCTCTCTTCGAGTGTTTTGATAGCAAGTAAAAATAAAATCAAATGAATTGAATTCTTTTTTCAGGCGTTGAAAACAAAAAAACAGAATTAATCAAACTCAATTAAATCCTAGAACACCACTGTAATAATAATTGTCAGTCCCACTCAATACAAGTTCGAATTAAATTATTCAATACTTAATTAACTGTATGAAGAATCAACGATCCGCATGTAAGGTTCTACTATATAAATTATTAACACTTCGCGTATTATTTTATACGGAGACGTTAAGGTTTCGTACGACACGTCCGCACCGTAAGGGCTACGATCGAGTACTGAAAGCTACTGGCTGATTCCAGCAAAGCCTTCGCTAGAAGGTACCGGAGTTACATACGTTTTGACGCTACGACGCGAAATTCTAAAATTAGATATTTAGAAGTTCAGCTAAGTGTAAATTAGAAAAGTGTTGACTGAAAATAAAACTGGTTTTAAACTTTATGAAATGTCACTATTATTATTCAAAATAGAAGCTTTTTATCAGTTGGAATTCAATTACTTTCAGCTAGGAATGGTGGTTATAGTCGTGAACTTTTGATGAGTGTAGAAACTGTATAAAAAAACATTATTTATATTCGCTAATAAGCGGAATGGGGAATGTTGTAGTGCGTAAAGTAGCCACATAACCCAGCCAATGACAGGTCATAAGCCCTGTAAACGCTCGAATATCCATATTCCTGAATTTGAAAAAAATCTACGTCATCTCTGTGGGGATATAAAATGAAAATATTATTTATATTTTAAAATAAATAATAAATAGTGTCAATGTTACAATTCTAAACTTAATGTATGGTATAAACAACATTTTAAATGTGTGTCCAAATACTGAAGATTCATCTTTAGGCGTTTCCTAGTGGGTGATATAATTCGGTAAGAATCTCACTTGCAATCATTAAGGTTTCTGCTAAAATGCTTAGCAATTTTCTCAATGGATGACAGAGAGTGTTCACTTGTGAAGCGTTGCGCCATTTTACTGTATATTGATAGATATGGATATCAAATACTAGGTGAAATGGGGAATGTTCTAATACATCAAGTGGCCACTTAACCCAGCCAATGACAGGTCATAAGCCCTGTAAACGCCAAATTATCCATAATCCCTTCCAAACTTCTCGTCTCTGTTGAGATGTCAAATTGTTAATGTATGGTTTTTGAAACTTGTGTATAGAATGTGCAGTGGGTATATTATACAAAACTTTTATGTGTATTATTGAAGGACTAAATACATGAATAATTCTGAAATCCTTTCAGTGGTTAAAAATGTGTAAGAAGTGCTGAAAATCCTGAAAAATTGTTCAGAAATAGAACAAACTTTGGTTCCTAACACTTACACCCCCTTCCTCTACGTATCCGCTTTTCTTTTTTGATTTTGAGTGCCGGAAACACCCGTTAGAGAGAGCGGAAAGAGATTACTTCTGGAAACTTTTTGAAAAGTTGAAAAAAGTTCAAATAAAAGACTTTTGATTAATTTGTAAGGAAATTTCTAAAAAGAGTTGCGTAGTAACCGTGAAAATTCGAGTTTTGTTGGAAATTATTTCAAATAAATTAAAACTGTCATTTTATTATTGTGTCTTTGTTTTTTTTTATGGTGTACGGATTTAAACCACATCAATCAGGGGTGTGAAAAATTTTTTTTTTTTAAAAACATTCCCTTTACAGTTTTAACTTAAATGTATATTTAGCGGATGCATTTTTTAAAAACAAATATCGATTTTATACAAATACTATTACTACATTCCCTTATCCATTCCCAGTAGTTCCAAATGCAGAAAATCTTGATCAAAAAAGCAAGATAATCATCCTTACGCTTTCGCACTTCAGCATTTTACTTTACAGCAGTTTGAAATTCAGAATTAAAAAAATATAATTAATTGACTATTGTTTTAACGGTATTATTTAACTGAGGTAAATAAAATAAAATCAACAATGATAACATAAAAATTATAAACGATTATACAAATATAAATTATAAAAATAAAAATAAGCTTAAATATTTATTTGGTTCTCAAAAAGGAATATTTCTATATGGTGGGTGGGTGATTTGGGAATTAATATGTCAAAAAATTAATTAAATTACTGTGCATAATCTAAAAATTATTGTTATATACACTACATTATATGTAATTGTAACATAAATTTTTGATAATAAAAGAATAAAATACAATAACATTACATTTATAAGTTACAAACGTTTATTTACGAGTTTAAAAATTATTGTTAAATAAAACTTATTAACATAGTTCTTACCAATAAATAAATTTGAAACGATAACTGTAAATTTTAAGTGTTTTTTTTTTAAAAAAAAAAAAGAAGAATCATGCCAAAGAATTCATAATTAAATCTACTCGTAAATTTCTAAATATTATGTAAGTTTTTGAAAACGAAATCCATTTTTAAAAAGTCCTTAAAATAATGCAAATTTAAATTCTGAGTTACTAAGATATAAATAGGTGGATGTACAATACATAAACATACTCGTAAGAAATAAATATACAAAGGGAGAAGGTATCCTGCCTCCTTTGTATATAAGGGATGTACATATGTATGTAATATAGTAAACATGATCATGATAATGCATTATACAAGCCTTCGGAAAATGCGGATAATGCCTGATGTAGAAACTACACGAGAATATAAATAGATAGAATGCATAAAACGACCAACCGCAAAGTATTGGAATACAATTTTAATATCGAAAAACTGTATGAAGTCAGCGTTTGACGATAAATTTAAATATTAAATATCTAGACAGTTCAATGGAAACCTCTTATACTAAATATATATAATTACTTAACCCTGGGAGACCAAACGTTCCACTTGATGTATTACAACATTTGTCGATTCGCAATCATTTATTCTTTATATCAATTTTTATTTGTACCTATACCATAGTTTGTAAATGAGGGCAGGCAGTTGGTTTTTTTCGAATTTAATTTTCTTTCTTTTAAAGGTCTGTAATAAAAATGCCAAAAAAAATTAAACTTATCAAATACCAGTAAATCAAATGCCTAAATTAAAAATCATTTTATGTGAAAAATATTTCTTCCATAATTACATACTCGTAAAATCACGATTGCTTACCTTATATACTCATTTAAATCATGATTGCTAATACCTACCTCATTTTATATGTATACATGCTAATTTGTAAGGCCTCTTACCAGTCTGACGATGCTAGCGATAGCGAAATCAGGTTACTGGAATGAACTATAAAAAGGTCTAAATAAAAAGGTTTTTTTATTTATTAAAATGCAATTCCACCAAGAAATGTCAGTAGATAATCACAACCAATTAAATCAATTTGCTTTGTGTGTTTTTTTGTTTAGGATTTATATTTTCATCTTTTAGAAAGCTATTTTCTTAATTCCACTTTGGGTTAGAAGCTTTTGGTATAACAAAAGTTCAAATGTTCTTATTATTCTCTACAAAGTAGATCCTCACAGCGTGACTTGGCATGAAAATTTGCTTCCTGAAAATGATTTACTGAAAACCCTGAATTTGGCTGAAAAACCTTAAAACAGACAGTCGAACATAAACAAAACAATGTTTGAAATTAAGTATTAAATTTCGAACAAAATATCTTAAAATAGAATGCAAAATCGTTCTTTCAACTGAAAGTGATAATTTACAAAGTGCGAGTATTGGATAGCAATTTATTGTATAGTTTTTCGATAGTATTTTTACAATGGAGACTTGAAGTAGGGTATCTTTTTTTTGGGTCACTCGTTTTGGATTATTCAAAATGTTCGTTGTTTTTAGCTTACATTTCATTTGTTATCACACAATGTCAATAAAAGGAAGATCAAAATTTAAAACTGTTTTCAGGAAAGTGTTTAAAATACAAATAAAATCAATACAAATTCTTGTAGTTTTTAATAAAAGTTTTTAGTAAAATTCATTTTATTATAATACTACTTTCCATTATCCACACCCAAAGGTGCAAGGGGCACTGCATCGGAGCACTGATTGCACGGTATCTTAATCATTTTATTACCTGAAGGCAAGATCATCAGTCTTACGCTTCAGTAATACCAGTCCAAGGTATCACATGATGCAATTTTTTAAAATAATAACAGGATTAATATGCTATTATTCCGTGTATTTTTTTATTTTTATCGATGTGTCGATTCCTTTGTCGAATCCGCGTCCCGCAGTTCTGACGCAAACTGCCACCGAATTGTCAACAGTGGACGACCAGGATGCCGAGAAATTGATGCCTTGTAAAATAGGCAAGCATGGTTAAGGCTCTCGGGAGGCATACGTAGTATATGGCCTGGCCAGCCAAAACGCCTTCGCCGGATGACAGTTGATACCAAAGGTTGCTGTATCCGTTGTCTCACCTCCGTGTTCCTTACAAAGTCAAACCACCGCACACCTAATATTCTTCTTAGACACGTATTCTCAAAACTCAGAGGCCTGCTTGACTTGGGAGGATGCGCGGGAGCTGGTGGCCGATCGCTTGGCCTGGAGGCAGTTTTGTGGAATCCATATGCTCCACATTGGGAGTGGATTTGGTATGGTGATGATGATGACGTTTCTTTTTTGTCGATGTAATGTTTAAATTAAAATTTTATGTCCCGGAATGAGTCTTACAACTTAACACTAATGCAAAAAACATTAAATAAAATGTAAAAAATCATAGGCCTGTAAATATATTCGTTTAAAGAGAAAATTGGTTCCTTTAAAGTCCCAAACAATGATGTTAAATATTATGTACTTTTACTCGCCCTTTTCTTTAGTGGACGAAAAAATTTCAAACTTTTAATGGCCATTAAAAAGAGCAAACTTCAGGATGTTCATGAAGGAAAAATCCAAATATTCTCAATATATTTGACTGTGTTTAAGATAAAGGATACGACCAAAAAAATTACATTTTAGGGATAATGAAATAAATATTCCTTTAAGAACAAAAAATTACTTAGACCGGGTTGTAATTTATAGTTAAACATTGAAGAGAATTGAATCCCACTTCAATGTAGTAAAATGTTTCATTTCAAATATTGAAACTATTTGTTTAAACTCTTATGTTAATTATTCTCAGATAATAAAAAAATATTACGAAAGAGTACAAGCAAAAGCATATCTTTTTCTCTAATGATATACTCAATTAACTATTGTTAAGTATATTAAGGTGATTGACCAAACTATTCGAATTATTTTAGTATTTTAAAATGTAGTATTTAAAAACAACTATTGTTCAATAATAACTTATTATCCGCTTTTAAGATAGTGGTAGCGCATTTGGCTTTTGTGCATTTAGGTCGCGGTCGGGGCTCGTTCTTGTAGGGATCAACCATGAGATATTTATGTAACATTTGGATTTCCATTGACATACCTTGGGCTGGCAGTGAAGTTGATACACTGATCATCTCCTTCAGGTGATGAATATTATCATGTAGTACAACTGTACATGTTAATAGCGGTGCTCTAAGCACCCTTGTGCGGAGAAAGTCTAGTAGTAATATGGGTTCTAAACTTGGTTTATAGCCTAAAGTTAATAAAATACAGGGAAAAACTAATTTTTGTGCGTGATCTATTTATTTTTGTGAAAAAAAACACGTATTTTTTTAGCACTCTAATTAAAATTATGTAATCAAAGTTTATGTTTAAGACAAGCGATTTTAATAATTTATTGATAAAACACAAGTAAATAGATTTACACCAAATTTCTGATAATTTAATTCCCTTTCCTATAACACACCGAATATTATTTTGAAAGTAAATTAATTCGCTCTATAGAGTTGTATTCCGGACCATAAATCATCCTTTAATTCTGCTTGTAATGGTTGAAAAAGTAAAATTTAATGCTCCCGCTAAAACTTGATCTATTTTGAGTTTACTAACTGAGTTTAGTTTTAGATTGTCTATGAAAATATACAAGTGGATATACATAATACATAATTCGATTTACAAATGTGTATTAACCACAAAAACCTCTATCCGTCAGCAATATAGTCGTGCCAAAAAGTAAATGGTAAAATCTGTCGGTACAATTTTTCATTTCATTAAGAGTGCACATAACATATACACTTTTGGCCTAGGGATGCTATCATCCCAAGTGACCAAGATAGAGTGAAGATTACACTTACGATGGTAATCTTTGGCGGAGAGCGTGCAACATCGGCATAATTTTATTTGGCCCATTAGAGCCCCGACAGACTAGAGAATTTCGAGATAATAGGGCGAATTTTTTATAATTCGGTAATATTGGGCTGCTAGCGCGCGCCATGAATAAATACCAAAATAGTCGGGTTGGGGGTTGGTGATGAAATGCGCACACTAGAGAACAGTCGCCAGAGTTGCGTCTCTAATGATTTTTCCAGTTAATAAAACACTTCAATGAAAGAGAACAGTTCGCAATACATACTGTTGCGCAAAAAAATTGTCAAGGACAAAGTAATTATGCTAGCAATACTACTAAGGAGATACAAAGATTAAGAAGAGAAACCGAGAGTATTGGTCTCTCCATCCCATCTAAAGTGATAGGTTATTGAATTGAAAATTTTTTACACGATAAGCAATTCGAAATTACTGGCAAATATCCGCAAAAAAATTTTTCGCCTTTCTCGAATGAATCATAACCAGCTTGGGACCGTCTCGCACCAAAGCTCGGAGTAATAATGAGCTATAGCCATCGCCTGGATACGAAAATCGGCAGTTTATCGAATAGGATAGTTTAAAAAGGCAATCGCAAGGCCTATTAAACTTTAGCAATCGCCGATTACCGATCGTTGTAGTATGCGCACTTGTATACATTCTTCACACTGATTAAAAGCCCGACTAAAACTATCGCCCGAAATTAAAGTCCTCGTAGTCTTGCGGGGGCTCTTAGTGGTAACATGTTGGTTGGTCAACCATACGACACCACAACCTAGCAGGCACGCCCTACTCACTAAAAGTGCTGACTTCCCGAGTGATATGATGATCTGTTTTGAAATTTATTGATCGGATGGTATATGGTTTTAAGAACTATTAATTTTGTTGACGACCTCACCTTACTTTCCCTTATAATGTACCTACATAATTTGCATAAGGGGACCAAAGTACACCCCCCCCACTGTCACAGAGGGGGGGGGTGGGGGGGGGATTAAATGCACTTGGGACACTAAGCACATTGCATCTGCATTACTGACGTAGCTCGCCACCGAGAACATTTCTCATTAGGGTAACGCGCATAAAGAATGCCGTTGCAATTTAAGAAAAAAAAACTTTTTTGTTTATTTCCAGAGCTGTCTGTGTCATGTTTTTTGAACGTGCTGTTATTATAATTTCTTATTAATGTTTAAATAACACAGCTAAGCACAGATAATAGTGCAGCTAAAAAATGCAAGCAAACTTCAATAATAATATTTCTGACGTTAATTAAAAATACAAGTACTTAATTTTTTTTAATTTAATAACCTACACTAATAATAGCTACCTGTAAGAACCTCTAAGATTGGTTTCTACTGCTAGTTTTCATTTAATTTTATTTTTTTATTAATTGTTTTTAGGAAGCAAACAGATATAGGATACTTAAATATAGATACTAAAAACTTATATAAAATTATACCTAGGTAGACCAATTGCTGTTTGTTTTGTAATAATGTTTTTTGACATTTGGATTTCCTGTAAATAAATAAATTTAAATAGAGCTTATAGTTTTTGAGTAATATAGGTATTCTAAATATACTCAAATAATTTGATACTAATTTTCACCGAGTTGTGCGGGAATAAAATATATTTCCAGGGGGTGTTTTGGCTGGTAGTATAAAATTATGTTTTCTTCTGGGCCGTAAAGTAAAGCTCATATTTTTGTTACTGTATCTTTACTGACTCTTCGATGTTTTACATTCCCTTACAGCGCACATGAACAGGAGGTACTTCAATTTGCCGGCCATGGAAGGCAATGTTGCATGAATATATAATGTCAACATTTTGAGTGCTGTCCAAATAACTTGTAGACAAAAATGGGTTTCACCCGATTTCGGGCTTATAAGAATCTTACTTGCCATCATAAAAGGTTTTTTGATAAATTTGCTTAGCAATTATCTCAATGGATGACAGAAAGTGTTCACAATTGTTCGTCGCGCCATTTTACTGTATCAAATGGCAGATTTGGTTATATCAAATACGATATATGGGGATATAAGAAAAATGGGTAATACGTTTCAAATGTGGCCACTTAACCCAGCCAACGACAGGTCATTAATCCTGTAGAACGACTAGATATCCCTCAATACCCTTCCAAACTTTCTCGTCTCTGTTGAGATGTCAATTGTTAAAAATAATTGAATAATTTTATAGTTAAAACTTTGCCGAGAGATTAATTTATATAAATCCAGATAATAAAAATACATAATATTTATCATTTTATGTATTATGCATACACTAAACCATCGCGTGGAAAGTTCGCCAATTCAATAAGTTTGTCTGTTTTGTAATGTCTGTTGTGAGGAACGGTGGAAAAAAAAACGTGCCATTACGCTGCACTTGGTGTACCAACGCAATGCCCTATGCACCATTGGAGGTGCGGATAAAGGAAAGTAGTATTAGTATTTGTCAGTTATGACCGCAAAGTTAAAAAATAACGTCATAGAGAACGATAATTCAGTGCATGGATTCAAATAGTATATATACATGATAATAGTGTGTCGCATTGTCCGCCTCGTAGCACAGTTGGTATAGCGCATATTGGCTACCGTGCATGAGGTCGCGGGTTCGATCCCCTGTAGGGGGTCAACATGAAATATTTGTTAACAAGTTAATTATCATAAATAAATGTCATGTGTGATTACTTGGACTGTTACTGAGGCGTATCCTGATTATCCTACCTTCATGTAATAAAATGATCAAGATACACTGCAGTTTCCTATGCACTATGCGACTAAATATAAAGTAGCATCAGTTTAAGGAGACCATGTCACTAACGAGGAGATTAGAAGGACGGTACTAGAGTCATAAGACAAGTCATAAAAGCCCTATCTCCCAGCTGAAGTGACATGGGAGCTGGACATGTGGCACGCCAAATGAGGGACCGATGGACGAAGCGCCTGCTGAACTGGAGACCTAGAGCTGCAAGGAAGACCTTGTAGGTCGAAGACCACCAAGAAGATGGGACAAGATGACATAAAAAAGTACTGCAGGATCCAGATGGCATGAGCAGCTGGACCGAGACAGAGCCCAGTGGAAGAAAAGCTGAGTGGGAAAAGAAGAAAGAAAGTACTGTAAGTTTATAATTAATAGCGCTTCAAAACCGCTATATATGCGACCTACAAGTGTCAGCATCAGCCTAGACTGTTAAATGCAGGCAAACCCCATAAACTTCATAACTCGGGAAAATTATTTTGAATGGTTTAAAAGTGAAACGACTCACTGGCTCAGTGTTATTAATAATTAATAAAATAAAAAATCACTTGTTGACACAAAATTGCGATGATATCACAGCTGACTAAACTCTGACTGTATGAACACTTTATATTTATGGTGAATTAAAATTTTCCTTGCATCCTCCACAGTCCACATTTATGCGTCCACATTTATGTCCATTAACTATCAAGTAGTACTTATTGTACTTCATCATGGCCTGTCTTTTCGTTTTAAAAAAAGTGTTTTTTATTCTTATTAAGCAAATTTCAACTGTTTCAACCTATTATCACACCTATATTCCCCTATTTTTCAGATTTTCAAACATAATATACAATATATGAGAGCAGCGAGTCAAAATATGAACAATATATACAGCCTTCTTGTGGTGAATCATTGAATAAAAATAAATGAGACACGACATATCATCAATTTCTCTACCTTTTTAATAACAATTTTCATGAGCGGCTAAAAGAAGTTAAAATGCAAGTGTGCCTGGATGTAGAAGCCGAGGAAGGCCGAGAGAGGTATTATCAAGTACGACAAGTACTTGAAAGTCGATATGGGAAAAGCCGGACTAATCGGCGTGTTTGCATGAGAAGATGTATGAAAGTAAGGGAAGCGAAGGAAGAGTGACAGGACAGAGTGGTATGGCGTTCTATCCTCTCTTGGAGGATGGTTAGTTAGTAAGTTAGTAGCTACGAGTTTCAATGTAAGTCGGTTTTGTACAAAAAATCAAAGGAAAATAATAAAAATTTTGGTTTATAAAATTATTTTTATAATACCTACCTCTTAAAATACATATATTTTTCAAAACAAAGGATTTAATTTCAAATAAAGGGTATTTTTACACATCCAACCTTCATGTCATAAAAAATGATCAAGATACACTACACTTGATGTACCAATGCAGTGCCCTATGCACCATTCGGTGCGGATAAGAGAAAGTAAAGGTAGTAGTATTTATTATTTTTTAAATCGCATTCTACTGGAAATCTTTATTCAATGGAGTTAGTGTATTATATTCAAGGAATATAATGGAAAAAATGCGAGTACTAATATTATTAAGAGCCATACTGAGACTAGTAAAAATTGTGACTAGTAAAAACTAAGGGACACATTTAAAAATACATATGGTGATTTATATATCTTAGGTACGAAAATATTTTTTTTTGTTATCATTATTATGTCCGTGATTAATTTTTAAAATATCATAAACGCGATTTTGCGCCAAAACAGTTCATTATATGTTGGATGTTTCTATTAATATCAAGGCGTCTATTAACTAAGTTTTGATGTAAGTAGCGCCTAAAATAGAAAAAAAATCGGTGTGCGTCGGACCACACGGTGGAAGTTATACTTCTTTGTGATTCCAGAGTGAGAGTGATGAGTTCCATTTTTCAATATTAAATTTTATAATATTAAATTTTATAATATTAAATATAATATTAAATATTGTCTTGCAGCGCTATCGGTGTTAAAACTTGGTACTGTTAATTCCGGCTTCAATATCAGTATCAATAAAAGTATCGATACTTGTATCAAAACAAGTAAAAATACATACCCACTTCTCTGGTTTTACGCATCAACTATATAAATATTCAGTACGACCCTTTTGATGCGCTTTGGAGACGGCTGCTTTTAAAGCATCCGTATGCGGTCAATTCATTTTTATAAGCTCCGTTTTTAAATATTTTTTGGAATCTTTTGAATTTAGAATTGTTTTATTTTTCACATAGAGAGGTATTTCCAATGTTAATTTCTAAACACACAAAAAAATACGAGATTTAAAAATATAGTACACTTCCGTATTATTACATGAGACCAAGTTAGCGGCACACAAAATGTGTCCGAAAATCGGGTTTTTATTTTGCTGCCACTTTTAATTATTCTGAAATACGAAAAAAATTACAAAAATGAGTGATCCTCGTTATTTTTTTAAATAATAGTAAAAAAAGCCGATCTGCGTTTTTCCATTAAAAATCGTTTTTTTTGATGCTTTAATAATTTTGATAATTTTTTAAAACACCAAAATTTCAAACGCTGGCCACAGGTGCAGCCTTAACTTAAAACTTAATTAACAACCGCAGTGCTTTGAAATGGTATTACGAGTGGCCTAGAACTCAAAAACGCAAATAATTTATTTAATTTTAAAGGGCTATGAATTAGGAACAAATTAAGTTTTACTTAAGTTTTAAGAGCATGCTTTTTAAATTTCGCTTAATTTCCACACCAAAAATTCAACTTAGAAAAAAAAATCTACGCAGTCATTACTCTAGATAATTTACCATAAACCGAGGGGTTTTTAATTAAGTCTTCACTAAAACTCCCGGTTTGCCATTTTAGTTTATTTAATTAAAGGTTTTATTTAGATTTTGGGCCAAGCTGTGGTATTTAAGGACCAGAGGATTTTCATGGGCCCAAAACGTATTAAAAAATGGAGTCAGCTCAAATCTTGTTTACTTTGAGAAGGATCCAATGGTTTTCTGGGTGGTTTCACAATTTTAAAACGGATTCAGCAATCAAAAATAAGATCTAACTAACTAACTAACGAACTAACCATCACGCCATTTCTCCGTAGGGGTAGGCAGAGAGGATAGAACGCCATACCACTCTGTCCTGACAGACTTCCTTTGTTTCCTCTACATTCATACATCTTCTCATGCACATCCGCCGATTATTCCGACTTTTCGCATGACCACTTTCAAGTACTTGACGTACTTGGTCAAGCCATGTCTTTCTCGGCCTTCCGCGGCTTCTACATCCAGGCACACTTGCATTTAAACTTTTTTTAGCCGTTTTTTCATCACTCATTCGCTCCACATGACCAAACCATCGTAAAAGCCCTTTCTTAATTTTGTCGATAATGCTTATCTCAGCCTTGCACTCTGCTCTAATTTCGACATCTGTACACCTATCATACATAGTCTTACCACACATTCGCCTGAGAGATCGCATTTCAACAGCATTCAGTCTACTTTCATCCTTCTTTTTCCAACACCACGCTTTACTACCATACATAACGGTTGGTACCAGAACTCCGTTGTGTACTGCCAATTTTGCTTCATTCGATAAGTTCTCCAACATTTTGGGTCGTGTTCAAATACTTGCACACAAATCTGGATTTTCTCCCAAGACTTTTCTCCCAAGGGAATGTTGTAGTACCTACATAAAGTGGCCACTTAACCCAGCCAATGACAGGTCATAAGCCCTGTAAACGCTCGAATATCCATATTCCTGAATTTGAAAAATTCTACCTCATCTCTGTAGGGATATAAATAAAAAACGATAAGTTCTTATTTGCCACTATCGATTTCAAGGCACCATTAACTCTGTTTCCGGCACTAACCCTTCTCTCAATGTCCTTATCCACATTTCCGTCTCTTGTAAACATACTTCCCAAATATACAAATTCAATCTGCTTCAATCTGTCTCCATTTACTATAATTATTACATACGGTCATATTCACATTTCTTTCAAAAACCATCACATTTGACTTTTCCACATTCATTAACAAATCACTCTCCTTGCACACATTGAAAACCTTAGTGACTAAGGACTGCAGCTCCTCTTCGCTATCAGCAAGAAGCACTGCGCCATCAGTGTATATATCTAGTTTATAAATAAAATCTAGTTTGTATATTATACTGAAGAGCAGTGAGATACTTCAATCTACGACTGGACATTGTTTCGAAGTTTACCAGGGATACCAAAAGAGATATCTGTAATGTTAATAACTTTTAAAACTACTGCTCTTCCCTTATCCAAACCCAACGGTGCATAAGGCACTTCATTGGTACACCAAATGCAGTAAGTCTTGATAGTTTGTTACATGAAGGTAAGATGATCAGCACCCTCAAAATCTAACCCTAAGAATTGTAAATAAAAAATATAAAACATAATCTAAAAGCTTTTTCTTTCTCTCAAGGGTGATACTTTTTATTTTTTTTATTTCTTGAAATAGCATACATTGTATACAAATATAAAATGTACTGTAATATTAACATTATAATTATATTTTTTATATATACAATAATAAACACACTAATATTATTTATTATTCAACACATACACCATAACTTTATTTTTGAATTTAGATATTTTTTTTTCTTCGTATATATTTTTTCCGAGTTCATAAAAGCATTTTACTGCCTTAAATAAAACCTAATCTTATTTTTTCTTTGTTTCTTGTATTGTGCCCGTGTTGGTTTTGACTGTCGTAAATTTTTTTCCAGAATTCCGAATTCCCATTGGAGTTTATGATTTTGAAAACAAATAGCACTGTATTATAGAATACACGTTGCTATACGACATTATTTTTTATTTATTTGCATAAGCTTCACTTTCACATATCTGTTTTGTTTCAAAAAGATTCTCAAGGCTTTGTTTTGTATTGCGGTTAATTTATTTATATGTTTTTGACTCGGTAAAAATAAAATGCTACTACAGTAATTAAAGTGAGGTTATTATCAACAATTTTGCACGAGTTAACTTCTATAAATCATCTTAGTCTACCCAAAGTAGTCATTTTTTTAGCAATATTTTTTGACACCATTTTGATTGAATTTTAGTTTTTTATAAATCATTACTCCTAAATACTTAATTTTTTTCACATAATTTATTTTTTTGTCGTCAATTAAAATTGTTGGTATTGATTAAATCTTTTTGTTTCCGATGTTCATAAATTTAGTTTTCATTATATTTAATTTTAATTTATTAGCTTTTAGCCACTTGGATATTTCATTCAGATCATCATTTAGTTTTTCTGTTACACTCTCATAATTTTCCCCTGATATATATCTGGGGGTTAGTGCTAGAAGTGCCTATGTCAAAAAAGTGCATTGTTCAGGAGATGGAATTAAATGTTTCTTATAAATAATAGGTATTAATTACTTTTAACAAAATATATGCATTATGATTCTTTACCCTTTTAACCTTTCAGTGGCTGACAAAGGTACATAAAGCGTTAAAAGAATGGTAATTGTGGTTTATGATACCTAACTCATTTTGACCAAAATCTTACATAGGCACTTTTAGCATTAACCCCCAGATATATACTAATCCATCGTAAAAGTATATTCCCTTATGCTAACTATTGTATCTGCTACTTGACTTAAAAAACGTATATTTCGAAAGTAAAACTAATCATCGCTCATGTGCAATATCATAAAAACCAAATAATTTCTTAATTGAAATTGTAAAAATCCTACAATGCGACAAAAGCATTTTTGTAGTAATCAAAAAAATTAACAAACGGGTCACATGTGTACTTGAATTGATCAAAATGTGCTACAAATTTAAATGTACAAAGGTTCCTGAAATTCGTTGTATGTATTATACATCGTTAGGGAAGTTTGTATAACACAATTAGGGGGTGATAAAGCTTCCAGTTTTCCACTCCATACTGTTATGTTTCCTAAAATATATCACGTGCGTGTTAATTAAAATATATTAGTACCATTGCAAACAAAAATCCCGAGTATAAAAAAAAAATAACTTAGGGTTTTTAAACATGACCATTCATACTCATCATCATCATCATACCATATCCGCTCCCTAAGTGGAGCATATGGTTAGCATAGCAAACTAACTATGGGTTTCATGCCCAATTGTCTCGATTGTGTCGTATTGTATACTCAAGACGGGATCTGGACTTCTTCGGTGTAAGTCTATCAAGATTTATACATTCACTGAAATATACTCGATCCTGTCTTAAGTGTGTCCACATTTTATTCTAACTGTCTAAGCTTCACCAATTTAATGTTCTGTCACTTATTTTAACTGCTTGTTATCCCTTTTATGCGTAAAATAGGCAAGCATGGTTAAGGCTCTTGGGAGGCATACGTAGTACATGGAAGCAACGCTTTATAATTTCTAGCTAAGAGAGAAATGAATTCAATATTTTGATTTCGATGTTTCAAGATTACAATCTTCGTTTCATTGAATCATCGCTTTAAACTTGAAAATGAGTTTCATGAATTCTGAACATTTCAGAACTGTTCTGAAATGTTTTAGGAACGTTTTCAATACAATTTTGTTCAATTGTAATAGAAAATAAAATCTTTTAACATTTCAGTTAAATAAAACGGAATATTATTTTAACTTTAAAACATGAAGATAAAATTTAATGAATATTCTTTGATTAATTTTATTAGTGGCGTGGTGGATAGCGCGTTGGGCTACCGTGCATGAGGTCGATATGTGATATTGTTTGAAATTTATTTTCGCAGAGCCCCTTAAAAACAGAATTTTTTTAAACCAATAAATCATTGTAATAAAACTACTACTAAGCCTTTTCCTTATCCGCATCTAATGGTGCATATGGCACTGCATTGATATACCAAATGCAATGAATATAGATAATTTGTAAAATGAAAGCAAAAGGGTCAGTCATACGCTTTAGCACAGTCCAAGGTATCACATCTTATGATTTTTTTTAAATGAAAACTGAAATTGCACCATATTTTCTGGAAAGCGGTAAAAAACTCCCGGAAAAGTAAAGAAAGTGGATGCATGACAGTAGTAAAAGATAGAGATGGAAAAATGGTAACGAATGAAAGTGGAGTGAAAAAAAGATGGAAAGAATATTTTGAAGGAGTATATGAAACACACACTGGCAACTCAGGTAGTATACAAACACCTCCTGAAGTATGTATGAATGCAGAGGATAATGAAAGCCCGATAAGTATGGAAGATATTGTCAGTGCTGTCAAATGTATGAACAAATGGAAAAAAGCGCAAGGTTTCGATAAGTTTGCAGCAGAGTTCAGGCGAATGTGTGGTAAGACTATGTACAATAGGTGTACAAATGTCGAAATTAGGCAGAGTGCAAGGCTGAGATAAAGCATTTATCGTCAAAATTAAGAAGGAGCTATTACGATGGTTTGGTCATGTGGAGCGAATGAGTGAATGAAAGAACGGCTAAAAGTAGTTTAAAATGCATGTGTGCCTGGATGTAGAAGCCGAAGAAGGCCGAGAAAGACATAGCATGACCAAGTACGACAAGTACTTGAAAGTGACGAGTACTTGAAAGTATGTGCATGAAAGATGTATGAATGTGAGGAAGCAAAAGAAGTATGTCAAGACAGAGTGGTATGGCGTTCTATCCTCTCTGCCTACCCTACTGGTATATGGCGTGATGGTTAGTTAGTTAGTTAGTCAGACATTGAAATGAATATTTCATATTCTCTCATCAGGAATCGATCTCGCGACCTTATGCATACCCGCTAGCCAATGCACCACGAAGCGGACATGAGACAAATGTAAAATACGAAAAAAAATTATCTGTTGTATATTTTTATACACTCGATCATACAAGCTGATGAATTCCGGTAATATCAATAAATCTCACAGGACATTGGCTATATATTTTTCACTTTGCTCAGATTAACATTTTTACGATTGGTATGAATTTTTTCCAGTCAGAATGGACCCCATTCTACATTCCATACACCTTTTAGGGGGTGAAGGTCCAAAGGGTGGGTTAAAATCCCCATAAATCTACCCAAAATACCCGGCCCATGTGTGAATACAAAAACCTTTCTAGGTAAACCTTTTTAAATCGCGAATTTCACGAATTTACGTAAGTATTTATGAATATGAACCACCTACAATAAGTGCAGAGGGATTTTTAATATTTGTTATGGTTCCCTAAAAAATTAGAATATTTTATATCCATCGATAGATTTAAAGAAATAACGAACCATATTCCACACTTCATACTTCATATTCCATACTCCATGTACCTAACCACTACACCAAGAGGCAGACAATGAAATTTATCGCTATCAAATACCACATCAAATAAACGCATAATAGGGTTGTTCCCGATAGCATGAATATCCTTGAAAACGTTATAAATATTTAAAGTATATTTTTACAATTCCAACGATATAAAATACAATGATCAAAAATGTTGTTTTCATTTATAAATTATGTTTTAAAAACACGAAATTACGAGTGACTTTTTAACGCCCGTTATTGGCTAATGACGTCATACCCGTCCATTATAAAAATGCGGGAAATTCATTACGAAGTGAGCGCTCATATTGATGTGACGTCACACCGCATGCGCGCCAAATGGAGGATTTTGCGAGCGATTTGAAAAAGCGCTATTTCAAACCGCGCTAGAAAATTCATATGACATCGTAAAAATTTTTTAAAAAATTCCTTGATATTGTTATTTTTCAATCAATTTTTTGAAATAAAAAATAGAAAATCGGAAAGAACCCACTTCTGTCCAGATTTGGAGTGAATAATATAATACGATGCAAATTACGAAAAACAACCAGACAATAAAGTTTGAGGATTGCTGGCAGAGCGTATATATTAGGGGTAGTTTAGCACGGCTTTGGACGTTAACCGCATATAAATGACGTCAGATGCAGCGGTTCTGAAACATAAACACGCTTAATTAACGAGAGGGTCCGTGGCGCCATCTTGATCCAAGTTCCCGCCATTATTGCACGAAAACCAATTTGTTTAGTGGAAATTGTTTATGGAATTTTGAGACGAGAAATAAGATGCAAAGCAAACTCAGCTTCAAGAGATGAAACAGAATGAAAACACGGTTGATTACTACACTTGTTATCTGGTTTTGTTTAAATTAAATTACGTGTTCAATTGGTTAAGAAAACTGCATCCAGTAATTCTAAATCCACACATTATACTGCTTTCAAAATACGCTACGCTTTTAAGCTACATGCGTTTTTTCAAATCAGGTTCTTGTTCCGTAGGTAGCTTTAAAAAATGCTGCTACAACTACTCATCTTTATTTTTTTATAAACATATTTAAAAAAAAAAAAAAAAAAATATTAAGAAATAATCATAACTTAAAAATAATGCCGTCCCGATAAACCGCAATTTTAGCAGTTTGTCATCGGGTGCCATTAACAAAAATTATAAATTTATCATAGAAATATATAAAACAACATAAAGTTACAGAAAAATTACTCAAGTTTGAAGTATTTAAGAAATATTAAAAACTCAAAAAAAAGATAGAATTACGAGAAATATATACATTGCTAAAAACCATTACATCAAATTATGGTGAATCAATACAAAGTAGTTCTGTCTTCCAACCAATCTCTTAGTATGAAAATAATTTTATATACGTAAATACATGATTTAATTTCATTCTGTAACTTATTGAATTTTTTTAAATTACAAAATATTCCAATGTTCTCTGTCCGTACTTGTTTTAATTAATTAATCTAAAAACTGATTGTGATAAAAATAAACACAATGACATAAACATGCAAGTGAGTTTACTGAGGACTCTCCTAGGTATATCGCGTCTTGAATAAAAAACTGTATTAACTCAAAAAAGTAAACTTTTGACAATTGAAAACTTTTGAAAATTGACATTTTAAAAATTTAATATCTTGACATAGGAAAGAGAAAGAAACATGTTTCTTGAACAGAAATGTAGTGGTTGGTCTAAGCTATGGCGTGGTATTCTCAGTTCATTTCAAAAAAATTAAGACTTACAGCACTCATGTTTCGATACGAAGGATTATAGGGCTAGGCTTTTAAATTTATTATATGAAAGGTAATGACGCAGAAAAATCACTTCAGTTCACTTGAAGGAGCAGGACTAAGTTAGAAGCAAAAAGGATCTATCATTTGGCTTCATTTACATGGTTAGTATGATGGCGTATTGAGTAATCTATGGCCGAAAATTTATCGTGAAAACACGTTGACTTATATGTTTCTCTTACTACTACTTTCCCTTATTATGGTACTAAGGAGAATTTGTAAGAGTTTGTAACTAACTACTAAAAAAGGGGTAGAATCACTAATATCCCTATCACTGTAAATTTGGGCCAGCTCCTTGAGCAGGTTGGGGGACAATCTTAGAGCCGAGACAGTGATATGGGGCAATGAAAGCATTTGGTCGCGTATTTAACCTTTCTTTCTTCCGCTTTTTCCAGTTAAAACTGAATCTATTAAATTTCGCGGAATAGCTTTAAAAAATCGGTAGAGTTGTGCTGGACTGAAAAAAGACTCAATAGTCTTTAAAACAGTCTAGGGAAAGGGTGGGGGGCTTTCACTGTAATAAGGAGAATGAGCAGGAGCGTGCGGTGATATTTATAAATGGTAAGCGATTATTCCTATACATAAACACGTCATGTCTTATTATTGATATCCCAACACCCAACAGAGACAGAGAAACTCTGGAAACGAATGTGGGTTATCTAGGCGTTTACATGCCTTATGACCCTGTCATTGTCTGGGTTAAGTGGCCACTTGACGTACTACAACTTTCCCCATTTCGCCCATCATCTGATAACCAATATATGACAAAATTTTGGAACTTAATATATGTTGAACTCGTCTTCGTCGTTCCGCTTAACAGAATTTTTCTATGCTGGCGTCATCTGTTGAGAAGATTGTAAACTAATTAACCGCGTTTTCTAGAAGAGGACAGAACGCCACACCACTCTGTCCTGGCACACTTTCCTTGCTTCCTCCTCATTCATAGATCTTCGTCCACGCACGCCGATTGTTACCACTTTCAAATATTTGATTATGTCGTGCCTTTCTCGGCCTTCCCTCACTTACCAAATCATAAAACATGATGTGTTGGAAATACTAGATAAACTCATTGTTAATCGTAAAGCAAATATTGCATAATGCGCTTATAATTCACCGACTTAAACTAGGCCTCACCGTGATACAAATCACAAACAGATTAACGGGAGCTCATACATATTAATAACATAAATCTCTATGGTCCAAATGTACACAAGTCGTTAAGTACTGAAATCAAAATGTGTTTCGTCATTATGTTAATAAATCTTGGATCTATAAATCTATTTATGAGTATCATGTTCCTGTGTTAAATTCATTTATTTATTTATTACATTCACAGATAGTGTTTTCCTGGGTTATTATGCCGTGTTTGTGGGCTTTGTGTTGCCGACGTTTCGGAGCACATTGCAGTGTCCATCTTCAGGGCTGAAACGGTAGTACTAAACATAAATTATTACATTTCACACATTTAATAATCACAATAATGGGATGGCGACTCAATCAGTAGAGACCCATGCCAATGATCTGGCCCCGACTCACTAGAGATAGTCCGTGTCGAGTCAGGGAAATTATACATAAACACATTGTAGTACTAAAACATAATCGAATATTTACATAATTAGTATAATAAGAACCAAGTTTGGATTTCACAAATTTAGAATTTACAAAACAATATTTTTGCATACCAAATTTTAATAATTAGTATATTTTTGCAGGCATTTTCAATATATACACGACCCATTAGACTTATCCAGCTTAACGACACCGACCCGAAATCTCAGAATATCTCGAAAAAGTGTTTGCAGTATAGTACAAAACTAACATAATTCATTTTAACAGCTTTTTTGATGGCGTGCAGTCATTTTGACTGTTTTCAGTTATGAATGTAAAATCGTTGGCTCTCTCAAGTTAATATGAATAAACGTTTAGGTGACGTACTATTGATGACGTAGTGAGTGGCGTGGTGTGTCACTAGACACCTCAGACACCGTAGTGTTTTTCAAGTATTGAATGTCACTTCTCTGAAATTCTTGTTCGATAATCAAAAAGAAGTAGCACCTTAGGAATAATTTTTCTTTCCACACTTTTCCGAAAGTCTAAATGTTTTTAAAGGAAATTGAATGAACATACCGTGTGTTTTTCTCTCTTCAGAGGGTTGGAAAGGTGTTGTCTGGCAACCTCTAATCGAATAAAAATTTGGTGAATTTGATTATGTAAGACACACCATAAACCTAAGCATGGAAGGAAATCCTTAAACTTTTAAACGTAATTAAAAATTTTCCAAATAACGGAAAAAATTTCTTTCTAGATCATTGCATGCCCTATTTATTAATATTTACATTTTTTTGTGAAAAATAATATTCTTAAAACGGGGGCTTTACGTCAAACTTTTGTTTTCCAAAAATGGTGAAGTGGTTAAAGTGATGGGTAAACCATGCATAAGGACACGGGCTCGATTCCTCGACGGGGTGATTTTGAAATATATTACTCAATTCGGGGAAATGGCGTGATGGTTAGTTAGTTGGTTATTCAACGAGTAACACATAAAAACATTTCATTTATAGGTAAATATGCTAGTTTGCTTTTTTTTTCATTTATCTCTTGTAAATTTTTCGAGATCTTAGTTGAGTTAAAAAGTCTGTACCTTACTACCCTTAAATATTCCAGAAATTATTTATTTATTTACGGACATGAAGTTCATTTAAACACAATTCCATATTATATCCAATTCTAAGTAACATACACTCACTTTATTATTTACCAACATCTCTGCACCATCCCAAAAAAATATTGAATCAGAGGGATTTTGATTATTATGCTGTCAAGCTCTACAACATACTCCCTTTGTTAATCAGATCAATACAACAAGAACTTGTTTTCAAATAAGCTGTGTAAAATTGGAAAAGAGGAGGTGGGTAGAGTAGAGATCTGATATCACCTACACCAATAAAGTTAGATTGCCAAAAAATGCTTAACTATCTTCTCAACAGATTCACTACAGGAAAAAAAAAATATATGTCGAAGAACCAACTCGCATGTGGATACTTCTGTACAAAACTCAACATAAAAATAGAAGTTTCAAAAATTTGTTATATATGGTTGTCAGATGATAGGCGGAATGGGGAATGTTGTAGTACATCAAGTGGCCACTTAACCCAGCCAATGACAGGTCATAAGCCCTGTAAACGCCAAGATAACCCACATTCGTTTCCAGAGTTTCTCTGTCTCTGTTGAGATATCAATAATATATGATAAAAAAAATTGTTCAGTTTAGATCGTAGCCAACAAGAAGAGCGAACCCACACTGTGCAAGCATGCCTAGCAGAACACTTACAGATTTTCAATATCATCTCATATTTTTTCCATGCAGAAATCAAATTAAAACAAATCACTCTCTGAGTACATCAAGGGTTCCATTATTGATTTACAAAAGCTCGGTCCTAAAAAGGCGGGCTTTTGAAAAGCTATAGTATTGTTCTCGACCTTCTCGTTCAAAAGCACAAAGGAGGTTTCATTCGCCTGGTAATGACACAGTCTTGTTGGGAACTAAAAAGCTCAAAGCTCTGAGAAAAGGCCCGTTTTAGTTATGTACATAATCTGCGTTAATGTCCGAAACACTTACTGCGTCTGAACTTTGCGTTTATGAAAAGCTAGGCGATTTAAGGGCGAGACACTTAAAATAGTTTCAGTTTAAAAGAAAAGAAAACATTAGAACATTTTAAGTGTGTTCAAATACTTGTATACAAATCTGGATTTTTCCCACGACAGGAGTAGGTATATAGTATATGGAGTAGGTATATGTCAACGTGAAATATTTATTTTCATAAACAACATTTTGAGCGTGTCCAAATACTTGTAGACAAAAACTGGATTTCACTTAAAATGTTGTTTATAAATATTAGCTGGTAAAAGTTATAAGCATAACAAATTGAAGATTCATCTTCAGGCGTTTCCTATTAGGTGATATAATTCGGTGAGAATCTCACTTGAAATCATAAAGGTTTCTGCTAAAATGCTTAGCAATTTTCTCAATGGATGACAGAGAGTGTTTACATGTGAAGCGTCGCGGCATTTTACTGTATATTGGCAGATATGGATATCAAATATTAGGTGAAATGGGGAATGTTGTAATACATCAAGTGGCCACTTAACCCAGCCAATGACAGGCCTAGATATTCATATTCCCTTCCAAATTTCTCGTCTCTGTTGAGATGTCAAATTGTATTTATTTTCATATTAATATTTTATGTGTGTTACCTTGGACTGGTTCTGAAGCGTAAGACTGATCATCTTACCTTCATGTAATAAAATGATTAAGATACACTGCACCTGGTGTACCAATGCAGTGCCCTATGCACCATTAGGTGTGGATAGTAGTAATATGTAAAATACAATAAATTCTCTAAACAATCAAACCCTCAATTTATTATTATTATCATAATGTTTATTAATCGGAAAAAAATACTCTTCTACTCTGTTTACTGAGCAATGATTGATAGGTCCTTTGTAATGAACTAATCAGAGAAACTAATAAGAGATATGTTGGCTCCATTCTCTTCTAGGTATTTGCGAAGTTCTAACTTCAACTAGCAGCGGTTGAAGATCTTTCCTAGAATTGGACATAATATTAATAATTATTAGCCAACGCGATGCTTGACTCGTGGCCCTCTAAGATCACTTCAAAGGCATCTTATTAAATATTTGATCATGGTACAAAGTAAACATGTAAATTATTTACATGATCCTTCATGAAAATTGCCGATTCATGTCTTACCAATAGGTAGAGCCAAAGGGAACTTTATATAGCTTTTCTTAGTTTTCTTTCTTTCATCCATGCACTTCGATTATTCTAAATGTTTGCATGTCCATTTTAAATTATTTATTGTACTTAATCATGTCATTTCTTACTATGTCTTCAACGATTTCTAACCCTGCCACACTTACGCCATATAATAATAGTTTTGTAAATAAACACATATTTTGATTAAAAATTTTCGCAGTTTGTACTGTCACAGTCCGAGTAAACGAAAGTTCAATACCTGTAGATATATTTCGTTGATAATACATATACATCTGAAAATTTTCCATAAGTTTTGTCTTCTTTAAATCTTTTTCAGAAAATTAAAGCAATTTCAACGTAAATGACTGAAAAACTTGTTTCTATTATAATAAAACTCGTCTAAGGGTTTGTGAAAGGTTCTCATTAGGAGCCCTAGAAACCGAAAATTAAATGACCACTGGAAATAATTGGTCAATTTATCAATTTAATCCTTTCGTAGCTAGTCTTTATCCATATTGATTGCGATGGTAAAACACAGCATAAGTGCATGTTATTATAAATTACTATTTTAACAGAATTTTGAATATGTACAATCCTTTGTAGACAAATTTAATGTTAGATTATACCCATTGGTATACGGGCTTGTTTAAATCATTATTGACACCTCAACGAGGCAGAAAGTCTCTTGAAAAGAATATGGATTATCTAGCGTTTAAACGACTTGGTGTATCAATGCAGTGATCTATGCATCATTAGTTGCAGATAAGGGAGATTAGTATTTACAGGATTTATTAGTTAGTTAGTTGGTTAGTTAGTGAAATGAAAAATGTGGTAATACGTCAAGTGGCCATTTAGCCCAGCCGATGGCATGTTATAAGCCCTGTAAACGCCTTAATAACCAATTTTCATTTCCAGAGCTTCTCTGTCTATGTTGAGATGATGATATCATTACTTCCGTACAGTTTTGCCCATTTATATTTTCATATAGGAAAAAAGAACTACCACGTAAAATACCTATAAAAAACCAATAAAAAATAATTAGTCTTGTCTATTCAATCTTAATTTTCAGGTTTATAAACATTCATTAAAATAATCGCTAGCTCATTAATCATGATGATTCCATGGCTTCTCTCTTTGTGGAGCATGTAGATTCCACAAACTGCCTCCAGGTTAAGCTATCAACGCGCACCAAGATGACGATATACGGATCTTTCTGTGGAGGCTCGGTTCTTGTGTCAGTTCGTACGCGTTCTTACGCGTTCGTCGTCCGTCGTCATCTTCGTGCGCGTGACGTCATTGTTTCCCGCCACACCGTGCATCTTCTAAATCAGGTATGCGTCCCTTAGTTCTGACCGTAAACTGCCGACGAATTATCAGCAGTTGTAGTTGTCCAGGACACAGCGACCTGATGCCTTTTAAGATAAGTAGCAGTTTATTAACAACATTTTGAGTGTGTCCAAATACTTGTAGACTTAACTCAACTCAAGTATTTGGACACACTCAAAATGTTGTTTATAAAAAATAGCTGGTAAAAGTTATAAGCATAACAAATTGAAGAGTCATCTTCAGGCGTGATGTAATTCGGTAAGAATCTCACTTGCAATCATAAAGGTTTCTGCTTAAACGCTTAGCAATTTTCTCAATGGATCACAGAGAGTGTTCACAAGTGAAGCGTCGCGCCATTTCACTGTATATATACAAGTTCTGATAATTGGCAGATATTAATATCAAATACTAGGTGAAATGGGAAATGTTGTAATACATCAAGTGGCCACTTAACCCAGCCAATGACAGGTCATAAGCCCTGTAAATGCCTAGATATCCATATTTCCTTCCAAACTTCTCATCTCTGTTGAGATGTCAAATAGCAGTTTATTTATTTACTTTTTTTATATAATAATTATATTCTATTTAAAAAATTGTTATTGCATAATCAAAATTCCTGTCATAAGACGCAATGTCTATATTTTAAAATCGGAAAAAAGCATTATTAAAATTCCTTAGATTTTCAGTTTTAAAAACAATGAATTTCTCCTCCTGAAAAAATGTCTGAAGAAAAAAATATGGAAAAGGATAGGAATTAATTATCAAAACAACCCTTTCGGTTTAAGATGGTTTTAAAATAGAAGAGCGTGAAATTATTTTTTAATGAGAACAAGGGGGTGATCAAAAACCGTAAGAAATGTTTTTAAATCTCCTTGAGCTATAAAGGGCTGGTTTATATTTTTTAAATTCATTAAAAACCCATCGAAGCGTGTAATTCTTGCCGAGCCTTAAAGTTTCAACTGTACGACAGCTTAGATTTTTTTAATGAAATATTTTAATTGCCTGAGAGAGATGAAAGATTGACGCAAAGTTAGCACTTGTAAAATATAATTTGTTATAAAGCTTGAAAATTCTTGTATTTAATTTTGTTATTTTGAAAACATGATTTTAAATCTGTTAATTTAATAGGGTTCTTCCCGATAACACGAATATTCTTAAAAACGTTATAAATATTTAAAGTATATTTTTACAATTCCAACGATATAAAACACAATGATCAAAAATGTTATTTTCATTTATAAATTTATGTTTTAAAAACACGAAAATACGAATGATTTTTAACGCCCGTTATTGGTTAATGACGTCATACCCGTCCACCACGAAAGGCGTGAAATTCATTACGAAGTGAGCGCCTATATTGCTGTGACTTCACACCGCATGCGCGCCAAATGAAGGATTTTGCGAGCGATTTGAAAAAGCGCTAGAAAATTCATATGACATCGTAATTTTTTTTTAAAAATTCCCTTGATATTATAATTTTTCAATCAATTTTTTGAAATAAAAAATAAAAAATCGGGGGAAACAATTATCCAATATAAAATCTATTAAAGTTCAAATAAGTTTACATAATTACATAACCACCACCACTACCACTTTCCCTTATCCGAACCCAATGGTGCATAGGGCACTGCAACGGAACACCGATTGCAGTGCATCTGGATCATTTTATTACATGAAGTTAGGATGACCACATGACCAGTCCAAGATATCACACATGAAATATTAATATGAAAATCACATGTAAATAAATATTTTATGTTGACCCCTTCAAGAATCGAACCCGCGACCTCATGCACGGTAGCCAAATGCGCTACCACTGTGCTACGAGGCGGACTAATGCGACACACTATACACACGCGAAAAAAAAATCTATATAATAAATATATTCAGTAAACCAATATGTTATGAAATAAAAACACACTTTTGTTTTGTTGTAATTATTTATTTATTTTTAAAATGCCAACCGGTTTCGGAGATTCTACTTTAGTGGTTGGTACGTTGGTGGGTTGTGTCGGTTCGACTACCCATCAGCGTACGTCACTAATTGATACAGATTTATCTCGTGTCTCACGCTCCGCAAGGATCACCTCGTAATGATTCTCACTTTTCGGTCACGAATAATAAATATCTATACTAAAGAGGATGTAAGGTGCATAGAAAGAAATAAGAGGTATTCACAGTTTTTTGAACATTTATTTGGCACTATAATGAATCACAATAATAAACTTTACTACTTAAAATTACTAGAAATGCAAGATGCTTAAAAATTAACAAGAAAATATAATTTAGCGAAAATCCTGAAAATAGAGGGAATGGCCGATGGAGTGGAAGAGAGATAGATGCGTCACAAACCGAACGCTTAGACCGATTATGCCTCTATATCGCTTGTTCGGAACTCGGCTTGGGCGGAACGTGACAATGAGTCATGCTTTTTCGTGTGTGCAGCCGGCGTTCATCGATTTATTAGACGTTATTACGTCAAAACGTGTTTTTATTTTAAATGGAAAACTACAAAGTGAGTGCTACAAACATTGAGTTAATTAAAACCAATATGTATTTTGACATGGTCGCTCTAAAGATTACGGTTTTTTTAATATAAATTTTTGGAATTTTTTAACACACTCAAAAGTTTTCAATATATTTACCAGAACCAGTATGCACTCCATCGAAATGCGAAACGTAAAAAATGCATTTACGTCAGCGCTTTAAGCATTACAGGAATGCTGAGAGCATCCGTACATCAGAATGCATTGTCTATGCACTACGAGTGCACTCAGTTTTCTCTTTAGAACTGATCAAATAGGATACCTATCTCGTGTCTACTTAATGCCGAATGTTATCCATGTACTTTAGGAACAAAGCCTGATAGGTTGTGAAACATATTGAACTGAATACCAATACAATGGTAAAAGGGATATGATGGTTAAACTATACATGGTGTAACAAAACTCGTAGTACAACCCGAAAACTGGTGAATCTACATCATATTTGGAGTCGAGTGTGTAATATGACTTTTGAATCTTGGTTGAAAAAATTTTTTTTTTCTTCTCACAAAGTTTTCATAAGTACCGCAGATTTAGTAAAATTGCACAAATTCTTATTAAAATTTATTGATATCCCAACAGAGCCTCTTGAAACGAATTTGGGTTATCTAGGCGTTTACAGGGCTTATGACCTGTCAAGTGGCCACTTGATGTACTACAACATTCCCCATTCCGCCCATCATCTGACAACCATATATGACAAATTTTTGAAACTACTATTATATAGCATGGGTATAATCCAGTAATTTGTCGACGAGTATTTGTATACGTTTAAATTGTTGTTAAATAAAGGATATTTGATAACAATTTGCAAAAATTAATTTAAAAGAAAATTAACTTCTAACTCAATTTTCTCGAAAATTGTTGGTCAAATAAAAAAATATTATTCTACTCGATTGATTTATTTTATAGAACTCCATATTCGTATCATATTATTTCAATCAAATTAGATTTTGGTTCTATTTATTATATTTTATTATGAACACTGCATAATATCGTGTCAATTTATTGTTTCGTTTTGTTTGATAATGTCCTAAAAAGGCGAAACAATAATTGTCACGATATGTAGTTTACAAAATAATATATAAAAAATAGAACCTAAATCTACTTTGGTTACTTCAATATAATATTTAAATTTTATTGTTTTCAATCGCTAAACTTACGGAAAATCATATTATATTGTATGCCTACTTTTATTTAGATTAAAGCCTTAAAATAGCTCTAAACCTCGTTAATCAACTGATATCTAGTGCCTTCACTTTGAGTGAACTTTATTTTCTATCTCTAAAACGTAAGGGATCAAAGTAAAGCCTTAGACCGTAAAAAAATAAAACCAAATTGTGAAAGGATCGTTTGTAATATATTTGGTCCTCTCAATCGGTATTTAAATGCATAGAATCTTTTGAAAAGGTGAACAAAAGGGCATATTTGTAATATTACGTTGCTATACTGTTGAATAAAAGGGTTTTGAAATGTTTTTTTCACCTTAATAATGGATTGCCTTACTTTCAAAATACGATATCCTGCAATTTTTATTTTGAAATAAAATATTATTTATTACAACTCTGGATTATCGCTATCAAGATTTTTTAAAATACTCTGTGACCTTTTGCTTCTTTCGATAAGTTTTTATTGCCACTATCGGCAGTACAAAACGGAGTTCTGGTACCAACCCGTATGTATGGTAGTGAAGCGTGGTGTTGGAAAAAGAAGGATGAAAGTAGACTAAATGCTGTTGAAATGCGATCTCTCAAGCGAATGTGTGGTAAATTTTCAAATTAATGTCGAAATTAGAGCAAAGTACAAAGGCTGAGATAAGCATTATCGACAAAATTAAGAAAGGGCTTATACGATGGTTTGGTCATGTGTAGCGAATGAGTGATGAAATAACGGCTAAAAGAAGTTTAAATGCTAGTGTGCCTGGATGTAGAAGCCGAGGAAGGCCGAGAAAGACATGGCATGACCAAGTACGACAAGTACTTGAATGTGGACATGTGAAAAGTCGGAATAATCGGCGTATGTTCATGAGAAGATGTATGAATGTAGAGGAATCAAAGGAAGTCTGTCAGGACAGAGGGGTATGGCGTTCTATCCTCTCTGCCTACCCCTACGGGGAAATGGCGTGATCGTTGGTTAGTTAGTTAGTTAGCTAACCCTTAAAACCTAGGTTTTTTTAATGACGCTTGCTTACTTGTGAAACAGTGCTTACAATGAATGTACAAAAAAAAATCGGTGTTATGCAAAAATTACTGCATTTCTTTATCTTATGTTAAAATCAAAAAACGATTTTTTTGGTTCTACGTGATTTTATTATCAAGTTAGTGACAATTGTTTCGCCTTGTAAGGGCATTATCAAACTGTGGCGTTGAAACATTTACATCTTATTTTATACAATATTGGCTTATTAGTTACGTTTTTTTTTAAGAATAGGGAGAGGAACATCTGTGGATTTTTACTAAATTCAGTTGCTGTAAATTTCAGTTGGTCTTTAATCTCTTTTTGGGTGAATTTTATTGTTTTACCTACTCACTAGTCAAGGAATTTCGCTAATTCACAGATGTTATTTTATATTATGGGTACATATTATTCATTATTTCAGACTGAATTTACAGAATTTAAAAAATTGTAACATCTAAATTAAAAGCAACTTAAAAGTAATTATATAAATCCACAGATGTTCCTCTCACTATTCTTAAAAACTGTAACTAATAAGCCGATATTGTATAAAATAATATGTAAATGTTTCAACGCCACAGTTTGATAATGCCCTTACAAGGCGAAACAATTGTCACTAACTTGATAATAAAATCACGTAGAACCAAAAAAATCGTTTTTTGATTTTAACATAAGGTATCATGGAGTTCTACAAAATAAATGCCATATCGTTTTTTTTTTAACAACGTCCGCTTCGTTGTATTGTGGTAGCGCATTTGGCTACCGTGCATGAGGTTGCGGATTCGATTCCCGTAGTATTTATTTACATTCCCGTAATATTTATTTACATTTGATTTTCATATTAATATTTCATTTGTAAAATCTTGGACTGGTACTGAAGCGTATAACTAATCATCCTACCTTCATGTAATAAAATGATGAAGATACACTGCACTTGGTGTACCGATGCAGTGCCCTATGCACCATTGGATACGAATAAGGGAAAGTAGTAGTAGTAATATTTACAAATATACTACAAATACTCCTCTATTCTATCGAAATTATATGCATCTAGAATTTTTTTTAAATTTTAAAATACAATTCAAAACAATTCTTTTAAATATAAGGACACTACCCCACTGATTATTATTATTAATATATCTTTTAAAAGCCGTTTTTTTTGTACAACAGAAGAAGTTTTCAACACCAAATGCTTGGACCGAATCCCATGATTATTTATTTTTATTATATTTTAATGTTGTGCACACAGTAATATTTCGCCGGTCCGCTGCTGGACATAGGCCTTCCCCCTGCCGTCTCCACTCCTCCCGATCCTGCGCCGTTCCCATCCACTGTCTTCCAGCAGACTTCCTGATGTCGTCCACCCATCTCATCGGTGAACGTCCTTGAGGCCTCTGGTTCCTCGGTCTCCACACCAGAACGCGTTTCGTCCATCTGTCGTCCGTCATGTGACCGGCCCATTTCCACTACAACCAAGCAATTCGCTCCACCATGTCGCAGACCTTTGTCTGGCGTCGGATCCAATCGTTCCTTTTTCGGTCTCTTAATGTTATTCCAAGCATAATCCTCTCCATGCTCCTCTGTGCAACTTGCAACTTATGGGAGGATTGTTTGGTCAGAGTCATTGTTTCCGCGCCATAAGTAAGGACGGGCAGAATGCATTGGTTGAACACTCGAGTCTTGAGTGAGTTGGGAATGGAGCTTCGGAATGTGGTTTAGCTTTCCAAAAGCCACCCAAGAGAGATTTATCCTCCTATCCACCTCGCTGGTCTGATTGTCTCTGCCGATGGTGATTTTGTGACCAAGATAAACATAGTTGTCGACTTTTTCCACAGGTAGAATTTTTCCATCCGTGTTGACGTTTGTCATCAATTTCGTCTTGGCTACATTCATCTAATAGTAATATGTTAGTTTCAATGATCTAAGATCAATTTAAGGTAATATATACAACTTAACACCAATTACGTGGACAACACAATGTACAAGATAAATTTCTGAAGACATGAAGTGAGCAAAAAATAGTATACAAAGTGATTATGTTATGTCATGTGTATGTTGTGTTGTGGTATGTGTGTGGAGTGTGGTGTACGTGTTGGGAAATCTGAATATTTAAGCGCAGGAGACAATATGTAGGTTATAATAAGTTTGCGCTACTCAGCCTCCGCTTACAGCAGAGAGCCGAGTCACTAAACGGGTCCAAGTAGTGAACCCCCTCAAACTTTGAAAAACAAGTAATTACATTGTATGTATATAAGTTTTTGTTTTACATATATGAGTTATTTTAGAAATTTACCTTTTTTGAACTGCCCAAATCTGTCATGCGTTATTTTTTAATTAAAGTATTTTGATTAATTCGTTTTTAATTATGATTCCATATTAGGGGGCCCTATTTTATTACCCAGGATCAAGGATCAGGGGTTGTCCTTTCAACATTCTGAAACTTGCATCAATCATGTTGGCGAGTGATTGATAGGGTAAATATATTCCTACTCTAGCGAGAGTTGCGGGAATATTAAGGAGTAAATATTCATATTTTAATATGAATTTGAATGTTACGTGAGTAAAACTTCGAACTAAATAATATTTTAATATGGTGAAATGGATGGAACGCTCCACATATCTGATAATACAATGAGAAAATACATTTCTGAGATAATCGACTTAAAAGGTTTTTTTACTATGATCAATAATTGATTTACTTTGTAAAATCATTTTTATTGATTTTATTTATAATACCTAAGTAGTATTTCAAAGATACTTGCGATTTTTAAATATACGTTAGTTTGCGAAAGAATTATGCTATTTTAACAATCTTGCTTTTTATTGGAAAACAACTAGACGAAGTCTATTTAATTCCATCATCATCATCATCATACCATATCCGCTACCTATGTGGAGCATATGGAATCCACAAACTGCCTCCAGGCTAAGCGATCGGCCGCCAGCTCCCGTGCATCCTCCCAAGTCAAGTCCACGTCCCGCAGCTCTGACACAAACCGCCGACGGATTGTCAACTGTGGACGACCAGGACGCCGAGAGCCTGATGCCTTGTAAAATAGGCAAGCATGGTTAAGGCTCTCGGGAGGCATACGTAGTATATGGCCAAGTCAGCTGAAACGCCTTCGCCGGATGACAGTAGATACCAAGGGTTGCTGTGTCCGTTGCCTTACCTCTGTGTTCCTTACAAAGTCAACATTTAATAGATTCAGTTTTAACTGGAAGAAAAGAAGGTTAAATACGCGACCAAATGCTTTCATTGCCCCTATCACTGTCTCGGCTCTAAGATTGTCATAAACACATTCACCCCAACCTGCTCAAGGAGCTGGCCCAAATTTACAGTGATAGGGATATTAGTAATCCTACCCCTTTTTTAGTAGTTAGTTACAACCACTTCCCGCCCAACAGCAGCCTCCCGGCCGCCCCCCACCAACCACGCCCAGAGAAGACGCGGCAGCAACCTCGGCCGAGTCCAAACCACAACATACAATATTCAACCAGTCATCCTATCTGGCGGACGTATTTCAAACTTCAAGATAATCTTTAAGGTCTTCAGATAAGTGACAGCATTTACAACCCTCTACGCATCTCGACCTGCTGGATTCAGACCTCTCTGGGTAGGCCGAGATAGCGTTACATGGACAATGTGTTGGCTGATCTGGATAAGTTGGGCGAAAGGGATTACTGTTTAATATGATTGGATAGAAAACCATTTGTTATTTTCTTACTTTTATTATTATTTTATAGGTTAGGTTAGGTTAGATTAGGTTTTACCTGTAAATCTTTATCTAATAGAATACAATGTTATTTTGGCTCTTGAGCACATATTTTATAGATATTATTGATATCCCAACAGTGACAGAGAAACTCTGGAAACGAATGTGGGTTATCTGGGCGTTTACAGGGCTTATGACCTGTCATTGGCTGGGTTAAGTGGCCACTTGATGTACTACAACATTTCCCATTCCGCCCATCATCTGACAAACTACTATATATATTGAATTTGTACATAACTTCCACATTTGAGTTGGTTTTTCGACAATTTTCAACATTTTTTATCTCTGGTGACATCTGTTGAGAAGATTGTTCAGCATTTTTGGCAATCAATCTTTATGTGGTGTAATGTTGTTAAAAAAACATATTTTATATGTTGTGGAAAACTTGTCTACGTTTAATGACGGCGTAATGGAACTCTGCAGAAGCTTATTTATAATCGCAGTTCGGAGCTTTAGAAGTTTTTTAAGGGTGATTTGGCTTAAAGGCCCAGAGCGGATTAAAACATGCAAGATAATCACATGCGTAAATCTGGGGAGTGACGTAATATGTAATAGTTCTTTAGCGAAAAGCTTGCGACGTCACATCTGGCTGTCAACCGTACTCACGTTTTGTATACAGGGTGTAACAAAACTCGATGTACAAGCGGGAAACTAGTGAATCTACATAGAATTTGGAGTCGATTCTAGAATTATTTTTGACCCTTAGTTTTCGAGAAAATTGATGTTAATTTTTTTTTCGAAATTTTGTTGCAAATAGTTATCAAATATCATGTATTTATTAAAAGTAATACCATCCATAAAGAAAACAAAATAAAAAAAACGAGTCTTAATAAGAATTTTACTTTATCTGCCATACTTATGAAAATTGTTGTGAGATGAAAAAAAATATTTTTTTCAAGCTCAGATTAAAAAGTCGTCCCCAAATTCGATGTAGATTCACCAGCTTTCGGGTTGTACTACGAGTTTTGTTACACCATGTATACCAATATTTGACTGCTAATTGTTTTTAATATATAATTTACTTATAAAAAAAAAAACTAAATTGCATGATTTATAACCGTTTTTCTTACTACAAGAAAAACTATTCGAAGAAAACTCGACACGTGAGACATCTATCGGTATGTCTTGCAAACTAAATTCTTTGACGAAATTCAAAGGTTGGAATCTTATATTATACGAAAACCTAAAGGAAATCATTTTCTTTTTACCTTGTAGGTAACTAAAAATAGCAATTTTTTTTACTGATTTTAAATTAAAAATAAAGATAATTATAATATATAAATATATTCATAACTGAATTAATATTATTTGTTGTGTATTATTTATTATAAGTCCTAAAACGCTAATAATAAAGTATGGGTTTTTATTGGATTTTTCTCAAATCCAAACTTTTACTTTAGAATTTAATTAATCGCAGACTCACTGATATTATGTTTTTTTTGTTTGAAAGAACGTTTTTGTCAAACGGTTTGAAATTAAAATTCTCGTGTCCAATTTCAATGAGAAAAATTTCTATTTTTGTAGAATGTTTTTTTATTCTACACCGTGTCCCACGATGAGACCGCGAAACTCCAGAGGGTAATTGTTCATGGTATTCTGAGAAAAAAATCCTTATAAAGTTTTTTGATCCGGGCATTTCCAATAATTAATTTTAAAAAAGTATTCATAAAAAGCGACGAGTGTAATACTGGCTTCTGTTTGAAGTGCTAGCGGCGGCGGGGTGGCGGTGGGCGGGGGAGGAGTGGGGGTCCGCTCTGGTACGCCTTGTACGGACATTCAAAATTCGAATTTCATATCTGAATCTTTAGTTTAAGTTTCAAAAAATATGTGATTTCTTCGCGCTTATTGGTGCAGGTCACGTGGTGTGAGCCAGTTCAAAAATTGACGGTATTACACGCGTGAATTTTTATTCATATTTTAATATTTTTTAAAAGAAATTAGAATTGAGTTTTTTGAAAAACTTTATTAAACGAGATCAAGCACAACATATCAAGTTTTGTAACACGAGAGAAAAACGAACTTATCTTTTTATAAAGTAAATAAATCATATAAAAAAACTGCATTAGATAATAATGATTTGGTGCATTGGTTATGCTGTTATTGAAAATTCAACAAGTGAAAGACCGCATATTATATGCTGTCATACAACCTGTAACATGCGAGAATACTCCATAACACGCATCTAAAGACTGGACGGAAGAAACATGAAAAGTAAGTTTTTTAGCCGCTTTGCTCACTGCTCTGAGCAGGTAAAACAGCGATTATTCCAAGTACTGTGTACGCAGCAATATGGCAGTGAGCTATGGTATAATTATACACTGGGTAACGAGAGGCACATGAAGGTATGCTACAACAATGGGTATAGAGCCCTGATGAAATTACCCCGTCACTGTAGCGCGAGTGGTATGTTTGCTACAGCACGTATACCACACTGGGATGGGCTACTGAGACACCGAGTTGCAGGCTTTCGGGAGAGGCTGATGAAAAGCTCCAACTTCATCATCAGCACAACAGTTTGTGCAACACAGATGGGAATTGGACATGTGGCAGCATTGGAGTGTAATGTTGTGTGTCCAAACACCAGTGAACTGACAATTTATTTATTTTTTTCTTAAAATTACAACTCTTATTTTTAGTTTTATTATTTTTATTATAATTAATGATTAGTTAAGTTATGAAATATAAATGTATTGTATTCTACCTATGCTATGGCTAACTAAGTATTGCACTAACTGCTTAGTTATGCTGGAATAAACACTATTATTATTATTATTATTGTTAGGAATTTGTGTTAGATATTAACGAAATACTTGCCATGCTTGCCTATTTTACAAGGCATCAGGTTCTTGGCGTCTCGGTCGTCCACTGTTGACAATTCGTCGGCAGTTTGCGTCAGAGCTGCGGGACGAGGACTTGACTTGGGAGGATGCGCGGGAGCTGGCGGCCGATCGCTTGGCCTGGAGGCAGTTTGTGGATTCCATATGCTCCACATAGGGAGCGGATATGGTATAACGAATGAATAATGAATTAACGAAATAATGCAAATAAAGTTAAATTAAATAAACATTATGAATTTGTGGTGTAAACGATTGTGAAACTAAAAAATGTTTATATCTTTTAATCTAATTTACTATTGTAATAATAAACATAAATATGTGAATTGTTAAATAAATTAAATTCAAGATATCAAGAGAAAGAAAGTAAATTCACTATTTTTTGTATCATTTATCATATTTTATTGATCATGCAATAATTGGCCAAGCACAGATTTCTTAAACTTACTAATTAACTAACCATCACGCCATTTCAAAGAGGATAGAACGCCGCACCACTCTGTCTTGGCACACTTCTCTTGCTTCCTCCACATTCATACATCTTCTCATGCACGCACGTCGATTATTCCGACTTCTTACATGCCCACTTTCGAGCAAGATTTCTAAAACGAAAGTCAATATATTTTTAAAAAAAAACAGTCAATAAATTATTTTAATAAATAATAATGAAACAGATTGCTTAAAAAAATGAAGACGATAAAAAATATGAAATCTGTATTCTTAAAAAATCTCACAATTTTTTAATGTTTTTTTGTGATTTGATGACTTGGCATGTTTCTTCCATCCATGTTTCCATATGAAATAACCTATTGCGTGTTATAAAACGCATAATATCACCTTCACGTAACTGAATACATATACTGCGGAAGGTACTATATTATTTACTATTTATTGGAAATATTTCGCGATTCGATGCTTTCCATGAAAAATAGAATGCAAAAAATAGGCCAGTTAACTTGTTGGAAAACTATGAACGTAAAGATACGGGTTGTGATTTTCTGGGCTATCATGCCGTGCATTGTGCTGTCGACATTATATTATACAAGGAGCTTTTGCTGATGTGATGATTTTGAAAAATCAGTATATTTTTCTTCTGAAATTTCCCAAATTTTTTGCGTATTTCTTTATAATTTGTTATATTTACATCAAACGGTACAAGCGCCTTTTACAGACATTGATACAATTTTATTTATAATACAAGTGCTTAACTATCAATAACAAGTAACTTATTAAAAAATAAATAAACATATAACATGAAAACATTGTTAATCATATTTAATAACAACTTTTCTGTATTATTATTGTAATACAGAAAAGTATTAAATTGAAAATGTATGAACTGATAAAGAATTTCAATGATAAAATCAAAAACAAAAATTAACAGAGTAAAGTAACTTTTTTCAAAATATTAATTTAAAAAAAATTTAATTGTATTAGTTATACACCGTGTAACAAAACCCGATGTACAAGCGAGAAACCAGTGAATCTACATCATATTTGGAGTCGATTTCGTGGAATATATTTTTTTATTTGACCCATAGTTTTCGAGAAAATTGATTATGAAGCTGATTTTTTTTTCGATAATTTTTGCAAATTTTTATCAAATATTATTTATAAAGTCAAATTTATATTATTCATAAAGAAATCAAAATTAAAAAAAACCGCATTTTAATAAACATTTGTGCAATTTTACTTAATCTGCCGTACTTGTGAAATCTTTTACGAGAGTATTTTTTTTTCATATTTAGATTAAAATGTCAGATTACACATTCGACTCCAAATATGATGCAGATTCACAAGTTTTCGGGTTGTACTACGAGTTTTTTTTCACCATGTATTATGCAAAATAAATCATATCCGATGTAGGTCATACAAAAGTTAAAATATAGGTACACCCCTAAAATAGGTGATAAAATATTTTTTTTAAACTCTGATTAGCAAACTTATAAGTACTTAGTTATTTAGCATAACCGGCGTTTCTCGTAGATGGCTACTCGGGAAATAAATAAGAAAATATTAATTGTTATGATTAAAATATTCGCTCCAACATAGAGCTAGATTGAAAACAGGGTTGGCAAGACACATAAATTTCCATAAATCGCTTTAATATTGCTATAGAAAATTTACACTAACTAACTAACTAACTAACCATCACGCCATTTCCCCGTCGGGGTAGGCAGAGAGGATAGTACGCCATACCACTCTCTCCTGACAGACTTCCTTTGCTTCCTCTACATTCATCATCTTCTAGACACATACGCCGATTATCCGACTTTTCACATGTTCCACTTTCAAGTACTTGTCGTATGGTCATGCATGTCTTTCTCTATTCCTTGGCTTCTACATCCAGGCACACTTGCATTTTTAACTTCTTTTAGCCGTTATTTCATAACTCATTCGCTCCACATGACCAAACCATTGTAAAAGCCCTTTCTTATTTTTGTCGATAATGCTTATCTCAGCCTTGCACTCTGCTCTAATTTCGACATTTGTACGTACACCTCTCATACAAAGTCTTACCACACATAGATCGCATTTCAACAGCATTCAGTCTACTTTCATCCTTTTTTTTCCAACACCACGCTTCACTACCTTACATAAGGGTTGATACCAGAACTCCGTTATGTACTGCCAATTTTGCTTCATTCGATAAGTTCTTATTTGCCACTATCGATTTCAAGGCACCATTAACTTGTTTCCGGCACTAACCCTTCTCTCAATGTCCTTTCAATTTTCCTTATCCACATTTCCGTATCTTGTAAACATACTTCCCAAATATAAAACATCTTAATTAAACTGAGTTTAACATTACGTTTTTTTAATGACCTTTATTGAAAATATGCATAGGAGTTTGCGGCCGATTGCCTTGTCTACTTTATGTTAAATTGGGCACTGCATTTTTACACAAATATTACAGTGCATCTTGATCATAATATATGTGGATCCGCCACGATGAGAACTCTCTGGTAACTCTCTGGAAAATGGAAGAAGGACTTACTAGAGCTGGACTCAACAAGGGCGGGAAATGACGATGAAGGACCACCAGGAAGGGCGAAGTATCCTGGAATACTCAGGAAACACCACGTCGAGCTGGCGCGGCGGGACACAAACCAAGGGGGCACAGCACACTATTACTCACTTTCACGGAGGGGGGTTTTGGGAATTGGTTTCTGGAAGCTTGGAGATGGAGCGAGTATGACGAGGGGGTTTTGATGGAAATGAACGAATGAAGAACAGGTCTTGGATTTAACAGGAAGAACGAATGATGACGAGTTCGAGGTAATGCTGCTGCGCTGAGCGGTTCTTCGATACTGAATTGGAGTTGGAAAACAGGTTACACATCGGAATGGAATGCTTGAAGGTAGGGAATAAATTTTGGAAGGAATTTGAACTACCTACCACGAGAGAGTACCACAAATGGCCAAACCAATATGTATGTACATTTGTACATACATATTAATGTAAATGAATTTTTTTAAATATATTTAAATGAAACATTACAATATTGCAAAAAATTTAATACAATTTTTATGTTTAGAAATATTCTGGTAATATTGACTCTTCCTTGATTTTTATAACAAACTTGATAAGAATAGAAAATATTCCCCGAGTTCTATTAAGCTATTTTTAGGTATAATATATTTATTAACAACTTTGTGGCATCCCTGTCTCCACAATACAAACATAAACTTGTGCGGTTTGTGTGTGTATTACGCAATTATTGCACAATATGCATCTGCAGTTAGAAATGCCTTGCACATTACTGCATTTACCACTACAAACAGCCATGCACGGAGTACCGGTTAGGTACCTACAGAATGTGAAAGGGGTTTTGAGGTTATGTCACATGATCTTGTTTAGACGGATGCAACTATGGCTGGGTTGTTTAATAGTTGGTAAAAGATGATAATTGGTAGTAATATCGTGATAATATTTTAAAAAATTGTAAATTTTTCATGCTAAAAAAAACGTATTTAAAAGGAATTGTTCACTTATGCTAAATTAGTGTTCATTTTGTTTTATTTTCAATTTTTATTTTTATTTTCTAAGGAACAGAGAAGTGAGGGCAACGGACACAGCAACCTTGGTATCAACTGTCATCCGGCAAAAGGCATTTCGGCTGGCTAGGCCATATACTACGCCTCCCGAGAGACTTAACCATGCTTGCCTATTTTTACAAGGCATCAGGTTCTCAGCGTCCTGGTCGTCCATCATTGACAATTCGTCGGCAGTTTGCGTCAGAGCTGCGGGACGTGGACTTGGCTTGGGAGGATGCACGGGAGCTGGCGGCCGATCGCCTGGCCTTTTGTGGAATCCATATGCTCCACACAGGGAGCGGATATGGTATATGATGATGATGATGCTAAATTAACGTACTTCTAACATATAATTACGTTACTTATATTTAACTATCTATATAAATTTTAACATATCTACATTTATTTTATATTTCATGTGTGATACTTTGGACTGGTACTGAAGCGTAAGACTGATCATCCTACCTACATGTAATAAACTGATCAAGATACACTGCACTTGGTGTGCCAATGCAGTACCAGTACCCTATGCACCATTGGGTGCGGATAAGGGAAAGTAGTAGTATATTTCTCGAAAATCGATAAATATGTACATAAATTATTGGGAGCGGATTTGAGATGAATAAATGAAATTAATGTAGATTGCATTAACTATATTTTTTGGGAAATAACTTTTTTAACTACAATATTATTTATATCCCAACAGAGACAGAGAAACTCTGGAAACGAATGCGCATTATCTAGGCGTTTACAGGGCTTATGTCCTGTCATGGCTGGGTTAAGTGGCCACTTGATGTACTACAACATTTCCCCATTACGCCCATCATCTGATAACCATATTTGACAAATTTTTGAAACTACTATATACGTATATTGAACTCGTCTTCATCATTCCGCATTACGAAATTTTCTCTGCTGGTGTCATCTGTTGAGAAGATTGTTAAGCATTTTTGGCAATCATATTTATTCGTGTAGGTACGGCTCTACCGAGCTTGATTACTTACTAGAAGACGCCTGAAGATGTCTTTTTGATTTTTTGTTTGCTTTATATTTTTAACCAGTAAATCTTTTTAACAACATTTTAAATGTATACAAATACTTGTAGACAAATTACTGGATTATACCCATTATCAATAATATCTGATTTCAGCCCAGCATGGGTATAATCCAGTAATTTGTCTACTAGTATTTGTATACATTTAAAATGTTGTTGAAAACAATATTATTTTTTGATAATTTTTCTTAATGTTTTCGAAACAACCGCACGTTTCTTTATCTAGAGAAAGATTAATCCGTTCGTGTATCCATCCCGTAATTACTAACTTTTCGTAAATCTGCTGTTTGTGACTTAGATTAAACAGTATTCTTTTCCGAACGCTGTAATTATTAATACTAGTAAATCATTTTCTTTTTTTATCAACGCTTTAAATGTTTTTCCTGTTAGCGAAAATATCGCAATACAGGGTGTAACAAAATTCGATGTACAAGCGGAAAAGCAGTGAATCTACATAATATTTGGAGTCGATTTCGTTGAATAAAATTTTTTGATTTGACCCTCGAAAAATTGAGTACAAAATAGATTTTTTTTTGCAAAATTGTTATCAAATTTATTTATGGATGATTTATTAAGCGCTATTTGTTTGCGAGAAATCGCCTCAAGAGCGCTGTACAATAAAGAGACTAGATCACAACACCTTGCAGTACCAAGCGCATGGAAGATTGGGATTTTTTCTAGCCTCCTACAGTTTAAACAGATTTTAATACATGATTATAAAAATATTTTAAATCCAATTCATACTTAGATTGTAATGATGGATTATGTGTAAACAGATATAACTTTGTATATCATGTATTTATCTTGTATTTACTCAAATTACTACTATCCATAAAGAAACAAAATTAAAAAACGCGTTTTAATAAGAATTTAAGGAATTTGACCTAATCTGCCATACTTATGATACCTTTGATGACCTTTGTGAGAAGAAAAAAATTTTTTTTTTTCAAGCTCAGATTAAAAAGACATATTACACAATCGTCTCCAAATACGATGTAGATTCGCCAGTTTCCCACTTGTACATCGAGTTTTGTTACACCCTGTATAAGGTAAACGTTTTATAGGCCACATAATTATTTTGCGTGATCTTAACTAGGTTCTAATACTGCTTTATTATATTAATTAGCTATATCCACAGAGGCTAAGCGAAGTATGGAGTTGGAAAAACAAGGATGGAAGTAGATTGAATGCAGTTGAAATGCGATCTCTCAGGCGAATGTGTGGTAAAACTATTTATGATAGGTGCACTAATGTTGAAATTAGAGCTGAATGCAAGGCTGAGATAAGCATTATCGACCAAATTAAGAAAGGTCTTTTTACGTTGGTTCGGTCATGTAGAAATGGATGATGAAAGAACGGCTTATAAAATATATGATGCGACTGTGCCTGGATGTAGAAGTCGAGGAAGGCCGAGAAAGACATGGCATGATCAAGTAAAACAAGTGCTGGAAAGTGGGCATGTAAGAAGTCGAAATAATCGACGTGCGTGCATGAGAAGATGTATGAATGTGGAGGAAGCAAGCGAAGTATGCCAGGACAGAGTGGTGTGGCGTTCTATCCTCTCCGCCTACCCCATCGGGAAAATGGCGTGATGGTTAGTTAGTTAGTTAGTCTAAATGTATTGAGGATAATTAGGTTTTCCTTCAATGACGACTTAACAAGAATTTTTGATAAATTGAGAGTGATGTTAGCAAATTTTATTTTTTTTTCCTATTTTTTTCCATAAATGCATGGTTAAAAAATGAGTTGTCCTTATATTACGTATCAATAAATAAAAATTCATTACAAAAAACATGCACAGTGATGCGACCTGTTACGTAAACATGACAGAACATAGACGAAATAGAATTGCCACTATTTTAAAAAAACTAGAGATGTTTACAGTTGACCAAAGTATAATTTTAACGTATTAATTATTATTTTGATAATTAAAGAATAAAACGCTCACGGAATATTTGAATCAAAATTATAAGATTACACCCAATACGGTCACAACTATGGGACAAGGTTTAGAAAAAACTTTTGTCTTCAGAATATCCGTTTAGCAGTCACACAAAACAATTTTGTTTTATAAAACATTTGTCTTTCTCCAAAGACACATCAGTATACAACACTGGAGAATCAGTCTATTGACTTGAAAATGTAACTGGATGGGTTGTTATGTTATTATTATTAATGTTATATGTAGTATATGATATGTACCTAGTATGTAATATATGTTATGTAATGTAATTTAATATGTAATGTAATGTGAAATAATGTAATGTAATGTGAAATTAAAATGTATAAAATAAAAAAAAAATAAAAAAAAAAAAAAAAAAAAAATTTGTGCGCGGACATTTGGCCGAAACACATTTCACCGACGACAGTTCGCCGACAAGACATTTCACCGACAGGCTATTTCTTCGACACAGCATTTCGCCGACAAGCATTTGATCGCCGAGCACTTCATCGACTACCATTTGTACGCCAGGAGAGTACAGTCCGCCAAATATTTATTCTACAGATGTTATTCAGCGCGAAAAAAAATACTTACGTCCTTACGGAGTTAACTGCTCAGTATTAATTTATGATTCTTATTAGAAATTTTGTATTTCATAAAAATTTCGGGGTAAGAGATGATTTTTTTAAGAAGCGCAATATTTAAATAAAAATAATTTTACATTGAAGTGGAACCCAAATTTTAAAAAATGCTTGTATAAAAAGCATTTTTTATTAAATACGTTCTTATTTAATGAATAAGATACAAAATATTTTGATTGCGTTCTGTTATAATAAAAAATAATTTATTCATATATGTACATATACCATATCATCATCATCATCATCATCATACCATATCCGCTCCCTATGTGAAGCATATGGATTTCACAAACTGCCTTCTAGCCAAGCAATCGGCCGCCAGCTCCCGCGCATCCTCCCAAGTCAAGTCCACGTCCCGCAGCTGACGCAAACTGCCGGCGAATTATCAACAGTGGACGTCCAGGACGCTAGGAACCTGATGCCTTGTAAAATAGGCAAGCATGGTTAAGGCTCTCGGGAGGCATACGAAGTATATGGCCTAGCCAGTAGATACCACGGGCTGCTGTGTCCGTCGCCTCACTTCTGTGTTCCTTGCAAAGTCAAACCACCGCACACCTAATATTCTTCTAAGACACCTATTCTCAAAACTCAGAAGTCTGGCATTTTGGGCCCTGGTTAGGTGCCATGATTCGCAGTCATAGACGAGAACAGGTGTGATGCAGGCGTTATAAAGGCGGAATTTTGTTTTAGCCGAGTAAACATCCGATATCCAGACAGCTTTCATACTGTTCAATGCGGCGCTTGCTACTCCAAGCCGTAATCCCAGTTCTTTCTGAATGCCACCATTTTCTGTCAAGTACCTATTACCTAGCTACATAAATGAAATTTTTATTCCTAGGAATAGTAACATTACTAAAATATTGAAACAACGCGTAAACTTTTTCAAGGGATATTATACACTATCAATTATTGAAATTGAAACAAAAATAGTGTACAATAGGGATAGTACAAAACTTTAAATTGAAACAAGTAGTTTGTAATATTATTGCTAAGTTGTGAGTATAGTATGTCGGTAAACGTGGTACACGTGGTCTGGCCTATTGTTTGTTTATGGTAGAGGGATGAATAGATGGGTAATTTACGACGTTTTTTAGCTATAAGTGTGATATTGCACCCATAACACTACTCACCCATAGTAAAAAACGTATTCATTTCTCAATCTTACACAAAACAATACCTGACCACATGTACAGAATACTATAAACTATAATCGCTTGGCAATAATAAAACCTCTTATTCCAATTTCTATTGTATACCATCCCTTGAAAAAAAGAGAAATGCCGTGTTTCGGAATCCCGAGTCATTTTTAAAAGCAAAGTAGCGATACAAATAAGTCAACAATCGGCAGTATTCCGTACGTCTAAATGTACCAATGAACTATGGTCGAGCGGGTAGAAGAGGAACGTGGCGGGGGATGCACCCTCCGCACACACTTCTTCCCCCGAACGCCACGAACTCATTCCCCGACAGTACATACATATTATTTTAGTTTTTTTGTTTAGGTATTTAGTAAGTATAGGTACTGGTGTTTTTTAATACAGATACTATCCAAATACCAATTTCTTATTATGGTAATATGATATATTACTAATATCTACTACTACTAATAGAGGTGGCAGATCTATTTAAAGTACAATCTTGATTAAGAGAAGCATTTTATAGGAAAATTTCAACGTATTTACTTATGTTTATGTTTTTTTTATGTCTATTGTTTACTTTTGTTCAGCTTATTGTTTTTCTTATTATTTATTTTTTTTTTTTTTTGTTTTCCTGTCATTGAATTAATTTATTTTTTTTTTTTTTTACTATTGTTATTGTTTAATTATTAATATGTTCAAATTTTCAAATAATATATACATGTACTATTTCAGTTTCAACACGGGGTTAGACCTAAAACTGAAATATAAACATTCCAAACTGCAAAAAAATATTAATGTAATGAAACGATAAATAAATACATATGATAATATGATAATATTTTTAATGTGGTACCTTGGACTGGCACTGAAGCGTAAGATGAATCTTTTTTTTAATTTTTATTATTACCTACTGAATAACGCCTTTTTCGTATAAATATACCTCAAAGGAGCCATAATTACTGAACTTATATTACTTTCATAATTTATAAAATTATCCGGAATCATTGCACTTGGTGAAGATACCCATTCAATTCGTGAATACCTACACCATTCAAGTAGATTACGTATTAAATTACTAACTGTTTGAAAATTATTATTTTTTTTAAATGCACAATAGTACTTCGTGTTAATAATAAAAAATATGTTAATAACTTCTTATTTCAAAATTATATGCCATGGATTATGACTGTTAAATTTCACATGGAAAATTAATCTAAAAAATAACGAACTCATGATGTAACAACCGAAAACCCGAAAACTGATGAATCTACATCATATTTGGAGTCGAATGTGTATATGAATCTGAGCTTGTATTTTTTTTTCTTCTACCTACCGCAGAATAAGGAAAATTGCACAAATACTTATTAAAATTGTGGTTTTGATTTTCTTTTCTTTATGGATACTATTAATTTGACTAAATAAATTATATTTAATAGAGAATTTTAAAAAATTTATCGAAAAAAAAAATCAACTTCTTATATAACAATACACTTATATTGTAGTCAATAAAAAATTGTATTTATTTGATAACTTTTTGGCAAATCTTCTACTCAAATAATTGGTATCCTCTTTTTATAAACCTTTTCGGTCCCTCTCTTTGAAGCTTTACAGAAGAACCAGCAGTATTCAGCGAAAACATGCAGGTACCTTATGAAATTTACTATACTAGAATGTATTTATAGTACCAAAGTACCTACCAAATTTATGATATCTCATAAATAAAAACCTTTGCTAAAAATAGAGGGTAGGCATATATTAAGAAAGTACTTAGGACTTAAGAGACACATTAGTCCAGCAATGAAGCGTATGACTGATCTTCTTGTCTTAAAATGCAATGAGTGCACTTTGTTTAGGTACAAAAAAATCATTACACCATTATAGGCGGATAAAAAAGAAAGAGATATATAAATCAATTTTTTTAAATAATTTTTTTTAAAAGTGGTAAGAAATCAAATTATAGGTTATAATAAAAAACTAAATCATTTTGCAGTCTTAAATGCAGTTCTTAAATGTCGAATAAAATTTTTCAGATAATTAATCTAAAAAATAAGAACTATTATTTTTCCTATCCTGACCTAAGGGCGCATAAGGCACTGCTTTGGTACACCAAGAGAGTGATCTTGATCTTTTTATTATGCCATAATGCATATTAAATATTCTTATTATGTCTCCCAAAACAACCTAAATACCCGTATTTTCGATCCTAGTAAATCATGAAATAACCGATGGCAACCCTATATGACATGAAGCCAAGATGATCAGTCTTACGCTTCAGCGCCAGTTCAATATATTGTGAAATATTTTTTATGAAATATATTTTTTTTTAAATGAAGAGTGGTATTCCAGATTCGGATACAAAGGTATCTTAAAATTAAACCTTTTAAACCTATCTTAAAATTCTCATCAAAAACACTGGGACCGTACCGTATGGTATGCTAGTAGCTTGCGACCCGAGCAAAGGGCCCTTTTTCTCCTTCTATTTATCAAACATTATTTTTATAGATTTGGTAATTCTTAATCTAAAGCAGAAAAAAAAAATATGCATTTCTTAATTTCTCTTTTGCATTTTTTTTTTCGTAAAAAGAAACATTTGGGTTTTTATGATATACTCGCCTCATATCATAGTGGTAGCGAATTTGGCTACCGTGCATAAGGTCGCAGGTTCGATTCCCGTAGGGGGTCAACATGAAATATTTATTTACATGTAATTTTCAATTCAATATTTCATGTTTGACACCTTGGACTGGTACTGAAGCGTAGGACTGATCATCTTGCCTTTATGTGATAAAAAGCGACCAAGATACGCCATAAGCACCATATGGTGCGAATATGGGGGAAAGTATAATGATATACTTACTCAATATTTAAATTTTGTGGCTGTTTTCAAATGGTCGGAAATAACTGTGCCAGAAAGCAGGAACCAGTTGTGCTGGAGTGAGATTCGAACCTAGAGATTCTAATCAGGAATCCTCGAATCTACCTCTCGCCTGCAATCAGTACTGAACGATGCAGCTAGACTTATTTTCGGAATCTCTAAGTTCGACCATATCACTCCACTGCTAAAAAAAATGCACTGGCTGTGCTTTCCGCAAAAAGTAGAATACAAACCGTTCCTTATCCGTACCCTAAAGTACACAGGCCACTCCATTGGTGAATTAAGTGCAGTGTATGTACATAGATAATTTATTACATGAAGGCAAGCCGATCTTACACTTTAGAACCAGTCCAAGGTATCACATATCGCACCCCGGGAACAAAAGAGAGTCAACTTACTCTAAAAACAACCTTTTTTGGGAAATGGCTAAAAACACTAACTTTTTTGTTTCTTAATTTTTTCACAATTTTTTTGGTTGTAATTTCTACGACATCTGTCGCAAAGGTTTAAGAGCTTTTTTAGTTCTGTTTAAGTGATTTCGTGCGGATGGTAAAAACCCACCAAAAAAGTACAAAACCTCTATTTTTCTAAATTTTGAGTTGTCTCTCTTTAATTGCCGGGGTGCGATATATATATATATATATATATAGGTAGCCCATCGTGATACGAAGTGGAAAAAAAAAATAATATTCATTTATTTTATATACATATTTTACATACATAGATATGATTCACCCATTTGAAAAAACTCTCTTAGTTAAGGAGTTATCATTAAAGCAAATTATGATTTGTCTTTGCAATTTATTGAAATCAATTGCTCGTCAATGACTCTTGTGCCAAATTACAAGAATTCGTCTTGCGATCATAGGTTTACGGTCAATATTGTTTTATTTTATAACATGGTTAGTAGGTATTTGTATATTTATTATCCAGCAATTCTTGCAAAATCGTTTTTAGGTGAAAATTGGCACGACTTGACTTGTTATCGGGGAAAAATATTTATGCAACGCAAAACAATACATATCCATTAAAATGTTTTTACCAAGATATTGTAAAAAAAAGATGTTCCTAAAAAAAGGAATAGAAAGTACCACCATTGTATTAAACATGAAGTCAAAGCGGCATGGGCCATGCAGTGGTAGTTTATGGTTCGGATAGGTATAAGGCAATAAAAAATCACAAAAAATGCAACGGTTGCAACAGATCCGTTTACAGGCTTTATGATGACCTTGGTACTAACGTATCAAAATACAAGATTGTTTACATATTTCATTTTAAAAAATTTAAATCGAAAAATCAGCAAAGAGATGCAAAGCTTATCAATTATGGATAAAGTGCATCAATGTAAATTTTCATGTTCTAATTCTAATTTATACTAAAAGCACGAAAATTCTTTTTGAAATACCACACAGTGTAGATTCGTAGTATAAAGGGGGCTAGATCCTCAATCATCCATGCGCTTTGAAGCTGCAAGATGGAAGCCTTCTACTTAGTGAAAATCAGTTACAAAAACTTTTTTACCTACTTCTCATAATTTCACATAATTTTGTAACTTATAATTAAAATCTGTTTAAGATATTTCTAATCAGAGGCTAGAATTCTCCAACCGTCTATGCGCTTGGTAGCTGCAGGACGAGTTGAGATCTAGCCTCTTTCTGTACAGCGCTCTTGTGGCGATTTTTCTCTAATAATAATAATAATAATAATGTAGTAAAGTCGAGTTTATTGGTAAAACAAAAACGAATGTGTAGGTACCTACATACCTAATTTATGAATAGTGAATTATCGTGATTATTGATTAATGATTTGATATGATGAATAGGTAAATAGGTATATTGTATAAGCAGAAGGCAACCTTAGCGAGATAAAGGTATTTGTTTTTTTTTTTTAATCCTCACCTTTCTTTCTCCTATATTATGCAACTAATGGTGTGTATATTTTTTTTTAGCATTCAATTACAAAAACGGGCTAGGCATAAAAAGCGGCGTTTTCCATTCATTTTTTTTTAAATTTTAATTTCGCACAAAAAATATCGCATTTGGTTTGCTAAAACGGACCAAAACTAACTAACAATTACGCCATTTCCCCGAAACGATAGTTAAAAAGGTTTGAACGCCACACTACTCTGTCCTGGCACACTTTTCTTGCTTCCTCCATACATCTTATCACGCACGCACGCCGATTATTCCAACTTATCATATGACCATTTTTAAGTATTTGTTGTATGTACTTAATCACGCCATGTCTCTCTCGGCCTTCTTCAGCTTCTACATCCAGACAATCGCACCATAAATCCTTTTAGCCATTTTTACATTAATATATAATTTTACATAATTTTTAAGTTTTTAAAAACTTTATATGAATATTATTTAAAAATATGTATGTCTCTTTTTTTCATCTATTATTTCTACTAAATAAAATGTAAACTAATAAAAAAAAAATTCAAAGAAAAATACACTACACATGTAGTAGTTTCCTTTGAATCTACTACAAAGCGCCCTTGAGGGCGGCGCTATATAAATTATCCATAATAATAATAATAATAATAATAATAACAAACCTTTTTAAATGGCAATGTTTTTCTATCTTAGGTTAGAATTCAGCATTTTTTTCTACTCTCTATATAAAAAATCATCAGTAAGACTAACTAAACAAAAAAAAAAATATATATATATATATGAATAAATTATTTTTATAATAGAACGCAATCAAAATATTTTGTAACTTGTTTCTATATAGAAATAAGAAAATTATTTAATAAAATTTCTTTTTATACAAGTATTTTTAAAATTTGGGTTCGACCTTAATGTAATAATATTTTTATTTAAATGTAGCTATTCTTAAAAAAAATCATCTCTTACCCCGAAATTTTTATGAAATACAAAATTTCTAATAAGAATCATAAATTAATACTGAGCAGTTAACTCCTCCGTAAGGACGTAAGTATTTTTTTCCGCGCTGAATAACATCTGTAGAATAAAATATTTGGCGGACTGTACTCTCCTGGCGTACAAATGGTAGTCGGTGAATTGATTAGTCGATGAAGTGCTCGGCGATCAAATGCTTGTCGGCGAAAAGAAAATTATTTATTTCATGGCTAATAAAAATGTACAAGAACCGGGTTGTGGTTTAGTGGTAGATTCGAGGACTCCGGATAAGAATCTCTAAGTTCGAATCCCACTCGAGCACAACTTTTTTCCTGCTTTCTGACACAGTTATTTCCGACTATTTGAAAGCAGTACCAAAACTGAAATATTTGAGTATATCATTAGAACCCAAATGTTTCTTTAAAAAAAAAAAAAAAAAAAACAGATTACAATATAAGTGAAAGATACTCCACGAAGGAAAGTAGTAACGTCTTTATTCATAAACAATTTTTTTTTTAAGAATATAATTTTTTAAATTCTCATTACTGCAAAACCTTTTTAAGAGAATGAAGTAGTTTTCGTAATAGCTCATACACGCATGACAAAAAAAGAAGGGTAAAATAAGAACTAAACAATGAATTTAATAATTAGTTGTTTGTTCCTAGTACATACATCATCGTTCACATAGATTTTACTAGTACGAGTACATATTGTGTAATATTTCACATTGTGTAATATAAGACATCTTTTATCAATGGCTATCGTAATAAGAGTTCATTCTTGAGAGTAAATATTGTTATGGCAATTATCAAGATTTATCAGAGTGCATCGATAGCCAGTTTGATTCAGTGCAGATTATATTGTTAATTTGTTTTGTGCAAAGCCATGCATGATGCCGCTCCAGAGTATTTAAAAGAGCTTTGCATTCCAGATAAACTAGCTGAAAGACGTCTCACACTTCGATCAGCTTCATCTACGGCTATAGCCAAGGTTTTAATACCGATCCGCAATCAGCGCACAAAATTTGGGGAGCGCGCTTTTGCGGTTGCGGGCACTATGGCTTGGAATGCTCTCTCACCAGAAGTGCGCAACTGTAGGAGTGGAGTGATCTTAAAAAAGAAACACAAGACTCATTTGATATCTAAATCTTTTGATTAATGTATTTTCCACTCACAGAGTGAGTTTCACTCACTTAAAATTTCCGGAACCGTTAAATTCAATATTTAAAGCGCCAGTGAGGTAGATTTATACAAAAAGGCTCTTTATAAATTATTTGTGATAATGTCTAGGGTTATTAGGGGTCCTGATTTAGAATTAAGCATTTATTTTTTACCCAAGTTGGCGAACCTAACTTTTCTTTTAAATTTAAGGTGGGTATCGTTTACAAGGGTAATAGGGGTCCCAATTTGAAATAAAGCGTTTTTTAAATTCCAACATGGCGGATAATAATTAATATCGTTATTATCTGAACCTTTTATTATATACAAAATGCATGATATTATAACCTAATAATACTTATTTCAATTCCTGGTGAAAACAAAAAAAGTTATTTTTCTCAAGCCTTGGTATTTGTAATATTATGATATCTTGGGTAGGTACCCAAGCCAGTCAATGGCTATCATCAACCCTCTCTAAACGTTTGCAGCCTAATGGATTCTCTAAGGTTTCTTGGGTAGGCACTCAAGGCACCAAAATGTGTTTTTTTTCTTTCACTAGGCCTCCTGGCCTGTTGAGGTTGTAAAAATATTTTATATTTTTATATAGTAACAAGATAGCCTGTAATTGGATTTTATTGATAGTAATTAATATTGTGTATATGTGGTGTAACAAAACTCGATGTACAAGCGGGAAACCAGTGAATCTACGTCATATTTGGAGTCGATTTTGAAGATGATCTTTTTTGACCCATAATTTTCGAGAAAATTGTGTAAGAATTTTTTTTTCGATAAATTTCTGCAAACTGTTGTTAAATATCATTTATTAATTCAAATTAATACTATCCATAAGTAAAAAAAATTAAAAAAGCGCATTTTAATAAGAATTTGTGGAATTTTACTTAATCTGCCGTACTTATGAAAGCTTTTACGATAAGAAAAAAAACTTTTTTACAAGCTCAGATTCAAAAGTCATATTACACATTGGACTCCAAATATGATGTAGAATCACCAGATTTCGGGATTCACCAGAAGGGACACTTGGTAATTTTCCTAGACGACAGAAAATAAATATATACGTTGACTATAGTTTAAAATTAAAAAAATTGCAGACGGGCCAGCATCATAACAGAGTTGCATATCTCGCAAGCCTCTTGGCCAATGCATTTCCAGTGTTGCGTCCGTCAATAGCCGGTTGCACTTTCATATATGCACTAAGTAAGTACCAGGAAAGTTGCACTATACTACTTGCACACTGTACTATGTACACTGCTGACAATGGGATGTCCGATGCAACCTGACACTGACTTCTGTGGGTCATCACAATATTCCATATTCGATCCCTATGTGGAGCATGTGGTGTCCACAGATTGCCTCCGAGTCAAACTATCACTAGGCAGTTCACGTACGTTTTCTCAAGTCAGGTCCACGTTTTGTAGTTCTGACGTAAGCTGCCGATGAATTGTCTACAGTGGGTACACGACGTCGGATAAGCAATGGCGTTGTCTTCTGAGATATTGCGGCTAGTACGTTGGATTCTTAGTCAAAAGTATCACATGCAAGAATTAATTTATTTCATTTGAAAAATAATAGTAATACCATTACATGAAATCACAAATACCATACTTACCATATTGAATCATTCAGCACATACAAGTTTGAAACACAATTTTAACTCTGAGCTTAATGGTCACAATACACGTAATTCAAAAAACCTCCACATTCCAAAATTTCGATCCACAAAATTCGGTAAAAAATCCCTAATGAACATTTCTCGATCCCAATATAATAATCTACCCTATGAAATAAAAATAAATAAAGCAATACATAGTAGAGCCCTTAAAGATCTGTATTTAATATATTTTTTTAAATGATAGATATGATGTTTAGGATTAAGGTTGAAGGTGTTAATTTGAATCGTCTTTTTGATTGTGCAATATGTAATTAAAAATGTGAAAAATACCGGTCCCAAAATGATTTTTTATAACTCCTGGGAATATAATACATGTATGTTTTATAAGATTTTTTAAAGAAATAAAAAAAATAAAAATATATTGCAATGGAGATTCGCTTCGACTGATTGTACTGCTCAAATAGCCCAGTGGTTAGATTATGCCCACACCTGACGCGCGGATTAGAACCCGAGTTAGTGGTTCCGTGGTGGGATAGTCCGCCTATCCACTAAGCTATCAGTACTCTAGTGGCTTTACTACGGGTAGCCGGTACCGCCTCTAACGTGTTATCGCTTATACCAACCAATTTTTGTACTATATACAACAGTGGACAGTAATTAATGTGATTGAATTGAAAATAATTAATTGGATTACAGTGTGAATAGAAATTAGTGAATGCATCGTTAAAGTATATCATTGTTCATAAAAAAATTATGGTCATGCATTTAGAGTTCAAAGTGTCATTAGTTATGTGAAATTTATCTTTAATGCAATATTTCTATTTTACCCGGCATGGAACATTTTTTTAAAATTTTATTCTCTATTTTTTGATAGCATAATGAATTAATCCGCTCGTATAGCAGCGTATATTTGGGCAAAAGTTAGCAAATTACAATCTTATTATATTTTATGTGTTTTTTTCGTATTTTTAAAATTAAAAAAATATTTTTTGTTTGAGAAATGTTTTCATAAACAAGATAGCTTATATTTTTTTTTAAAGATGCTGTGAAAGTACATTATTGTTTTATGTAAAAATACTTGCATGGTGTAACAAAACTCTAGGTACAACCCGAAAACTGGTGAATCTACATCATATTTGGACTCGAATGTGTAATATGACTTTTTAATCTAGGATGATTTTTTTTTTCCTGTCATGAAAGTACCTACCGCAGATTAAGTAAAATTGCACAAATTCTTATTAAAATGCGTTTTTTTGTTGTTTTCTATATGAATAGTATTAGTTTGACTAAATGAATGATATTTGATAACAATTTGTGAAAATTTATCGAAAAAAAAACAACTTTATCAAATCAAAAAATATTATGTAGATTCACTGGTATCCCCGCTTGTACATAGAGTTTTGTTACAGGTGTATATATACTTGTGATTCCTCTAAGATTATAACTTAAAATAAAAAAAACTGAAATTAAAATTGTCAACTCAAGAGTACCGCACAAATTTTTTTTAGTTTAAACAAACCTGTTGCAATCATTTTCTCACAATAATAAGAACTTTTATTTTAATAAGAAAATAAAAAACTTTAGATTTTTTATTTTTTTTTTAATAAAAGAAAGTGCCCTTTTCTGTTCTATTACTACATTCCGTTAAACTAATGGTTCATAGGGCACTCACTTTGTACATCTCGTTTAGAGTCTCTTATTAATTTATTGCATGAAGGCAAGATGCATGGTAGCCCAGTGCGATAAATATTACACCATGAAGCGGGTAAACGGACTTCACTCGTAGAGTAATAATTGTATAGCTATTACTTAGCTAATTTTGCGGTAAAAAATAACAGGTATCTTTCAATGCATAATTACGTATAATAACATTAAGTCATGTGTTAATTGGTAAAGTAAAATAATTATTTTAGCCACAGAATAAGAAAAATACATTTATTTTATTTTATGGAAGGGTAAAAATATTCGCCTCGTGGTGTAGCGGTTACGCGTTGGGCTGCCTTGCATGAGGTCGCAGGTTTGATTTCCGACGGGGTCAATGTAATTAATTAATTTTTTTTTTTGAAATTGTAGATACTAATATTTTGTGCGTTGGGTGGTTCTGAAGCGTAAGATTGATCACGTTGCCTTGATGTAATAAAAAATATCACGATACACTGCACCTAAGTTCACTGATGTACTAATGCAATTAGGAGCGTAAAAGGAAAAGCAGTAGTTACATCAGAACTATGGGACGTAGAACTAAAATTTAAAGACTTGCGGTAATTGGAAGCGAATCGCTTACCTTGAGGCAGTTTGTAAAATCCATATGCTCCACATAGGGAGAGAAACTGTGATGATGATGACGATGAACGAGTGGCTTTCACTTAAACTTTTTCGTACAAACGCAATGTTGTTAATTTCTCTACAATATTTTGCACGTGAGCGATAAAATAATGCTACAACTTGATAATCAATTTTTAGTAGGTAAACAGAAATCTGGATAAACATTTTATTTATCTGCACAATTAACGGTATTGTTTAACCGGGTTGTAGTCTAGTGGTAGATTCGGGGATCCCGGATTAGAATCTCCAGGTTCGAATCCCACTCCAGCACAACTTGTTTCCTGCTTTCTGACACAGTTATTTCCGACTATTTGAAAGCAGCCCGAAAAGAAAATATTTTAGTACATCATAAGAACTCAAATGTTTCTTTTTTATAAAAAAAAAAACAAAAAAAAAAAAACAACAAAAAAAAAAACAAAATATTTTTTGAAACTTAAAAAAAATTATGAGTCAAGATACACTGCCCTTGGTGGATCGACGAATGGACTACGAGATATAAAAAAAAAAAAAAAAATTAGATGGTGATTTATATCTTAGGTATGATTTTTTTTTTGTCAGATCTTTGTTATCATTATTATGCCCGTTAATAATTTTTAAAATTTCGTAATCGTGATTTCCCGCCAAAGCAGGTCATTATATATATATATATATATATGGTAGGGTGCGTCTATTTAATTTAAAGTTAAAGTAAAATATATTTATTCAGAACTACCCCTTTTGTGCGCTTAGAGCTTACATAAATTTAAAAACTAACAAAACTTTAAATACAGATGGCATACTCTTGTTAGAGGCACGTTTTTAATCTTATGATAATAAGACAAAAAAATCATTTGCAAATATTATTTTCAATGTAGTCTAAGCGGCTTGTACTTGGAAATAGGAATCAAGTAGTGGTGGAGTGGGAATTTAAACCAAGAAATCTCAGAACTGAACCACCACTCGTTTTAAACACACAAAAAGTATTTTTGAAAACTTGTCGCCTTTTTAGATCGTTGAGATTTTTTGATTTAATATGGATCAAATAATCAATTCGATCTCCTGAAAAAACGAAGATTTTGAGTTGTGCCAGTTTTAGTCTGTGGGTGCAATTTGAGAAAGTCAAATAGCTTCAATTAATTTTGTGTTTTTGTTTTATTAGCACGCAATCGTTTTAAACTACTAACAAAAATTGTGTTCCGTATAAGAAAATGGCATGTTAAGCAGTTAATTTGAGACATAATAATAATCATTCTCGTTCTACATCCGCTCACAACGTAAAGCATATATTTTATTTTATTTTTATTTTTATTTTCATTTTATTTGGAATACCAACAGAGAACAATAACATATAAGTATACATCTCAATTATTGAAAAAAGCTCAAATTACAGGTTTAATTCGCAGAATGAGCGTTAACAGTAACAAAAACAGAAAATGAAATATAATATAATGTTGATTGATATGGCATTTATTTTGTAGAACTCCATGATATTTTATGTTAAAATCAAAAAACGATTTTTCTGGTTCTACGTGATTTTATTAAGTTAGTGACAATTGTTTCACCTTGTAAGGGCATTATCAAACTTGATAAGTTTGTTTATCAAGTTTGATAATGCCCTTACAAGGCGAAACAATTGTCACTAACTTAATAAAATCACGTAGAACCAGAAAAATCGTTTTTTGATTTTAACATAAAATAATATAATGTATTACATAATTGATTTATTTATTATGAAGAAAAGGGGAAAGAATTGGAATAGGAAGGGGAAGATATTATTGAAGAGAGAAGTTAAGTCAATGGATGTGTCTTTAACATATTTTTTAGTGTGGATAGTTTAGTGTTAGTGAAATCAATATAGCTAAATTCATTGTTGTGTGCCAAACAAGGACGTTGAATATAAGTATTTTTATTGTAGGCTTTTTTGTTGACGGGGACACGAAACATAGTGTAATGTCTTGTCAACCTGGCTGGAACATTTATCGATATTAGACTTAGGAGCTCCGAGCAGTCAACTAACTATACCTAGATATAGAATGCATACTGAGGGATCGATCCCACTTCCACCCGCGACTGTTATAGAGTCCTTGGGGACTCTCTGTCAGTCACGCTATTTTATGCAAAACTTTAAATTTTTGTTGTTGCAAATGCATAAGCAAATTGCAGGGCTTAAGTTTCCAAGCAAAGTTAAGTCAAGAGGGCGACAGTATCATCAAGTCAAAAGAAAATCACGATGCCGCCACTTTTACGACTTAGTGTCTCCGTATCGAATACTTTTTTTTTCTTTATTAACTAACTAACTAACCATCCGCCATTTCCCGAAGGAGTAGGCAGAGAGGATAGAACGCCCACACCACTCTATCCTGGCATACTTCTCTTGCTTCCTCCACATTCATACACATTCTCATGCACGCACGTCGATTATTCGACTTCTTACATTCACTTTCACCCACTTTCAAGCACTTGTTTTACTTGATCATTCCATGTCTTTCTCGGCCTTCCTTGACTTCTACATCCAGGCACCGTCACGTCATATATTTTCTTAGCCGTTCTTTCATCATCCATCCGCTCTACATGACCGAACCATCGTAAAAGACCTTTCTTAATTTTGTCGATAATGCTTATCTCAGCCTTGCATTCTGCTCTAATTTCAACATTAGTGCATCTATCATACATAGTTTTACCACACATTCGCCTTAGAGATCGCATTTCAACTGCATATGAATTTTTATATATTCTACATATAAAAGTTTTAATGTAAGTAAAAGGCGGAATTAAAAATATCAACGTTTAACGTCGTGTATCTCGCTTATTTATTAACCAATATAAAAAATATTCGCACCTATCATCATGTGATTTCTCATTTCTTTTTTTTAGCCAGTAAAAACACATCTTGACATAGGCCTAATGTGGTTTTTGCCGACCGCGATTCAAATGTTATGTTAAATCGGTTGATCAAAATACAATAGCTACCTTTAATCAAGAAAATCGGGTTATTACAGTACTGCAAAATATTGCAAATAAAATTTACTATCTACGCTTGTTTTCGCATCAATACATTTGTTCATGTAATTGAAACTTTGATATACAGAGCGTGACGTCATTGAATCACAGTGACGTCATACCGATATTATTGATAGTTCAATTTTACAACATATCGGTTACATAAAGTTACTGCATTGGGGGCAATGTATCAGATGCCCCGTGTCTATTCACAATATATACTACAGAAAGGCTTTCCAAGTCTATTCAAATGGATTCATGAACATCTGTACCGCGATCATGAGTCTCGATAACTGAGTTATCTTCAGCAGTCGATAAAAAAATACGATTTATAAAAATACCTTATTTTTGAATTTACTTATTTAAATCAAAGCGAATGAGTTTTACTGCCTAACTAGGCCCTAGACCCGTTTTATGGCAGTAGATATAAAAAATTGACATACATAATTTTTTTTTCATACGTTGACATAAAATTTGCAAACATAAAACACAAAATAAAATAAATACTCTTAAATTACAAAAAACATAGAATACAAAATGTGATACAGTAATAATAAATTGGAATAGGCATACATATTGGAATAGTAAAAATTAAAAAAAAACTTTTGGTTGTCTGTAAAGTCGGTTTACGGAACGTCATAAGAAAACATTGATGAAAAATAGCATACTTTTATGAATTGAATTGAATTATTATTACTGAATTATCATTATTTTGTATAATACAAAACACGAGTTAATTGAAAATTACAATTTTCTCTCGCCTGCACACTCGGCTCAGGCGGAACGTGACAATGAGTCATGTTTTTTCGTGTGTGCAGCCGGCGTTCATCGATTTATTAGCGTTATCACGTCAAAAGTATTGAATCAAAAATAACAAATTGTAGAGTAATAGACATACATATTAGAATAAAAAAACAATAAAGCGAACTATGTCAATATACCATTGATAAATAAAATTTAAGTAAATATAAAATATAAAAAAGTTTAAAAAAAACAGTGACCGTAAAAAATCGGACTGCCGGACAGGAAAATTTCTTGTAATGCACAAACGCCCTAACTGGGTTAACACGAGTACGTATCAAAGGTTAAATATCCAGGAAATTACTTAAGGAAAATTATCAGTTTACTTTGTTACTTGTTTTATTATATAACCGCATGGTCCGGTCTATACGAATATACTACTACTACTACTCTCCGTTATCCGTACCCAATGGTGCATAGGGCGGGCACTGCATCGGTACACCAAGTACCTACAGTGAATCTTGAAACTTTATTATGTGAAGGCAATATGATCAGTCTAACGCTTCAGCGCCAGTCCAAGGTATCACATATACAGGGTGTAACAAAACTCGATGTACAACCCGAAAACTGGTGAATCTACATCGTGTTTGGAGACGATTGTGTAATATGACTTTTTAATCTGAGCTTGAAAAAAAAAATTTTTTTCTTCTCACAAAAGTATGGGAGATTAAGTAAAATTGCTCAAATTCTTATTAAAACGCGTTTTTAAATTTGGTTTTCTTTATGGATAGTGTTAATTTGACTAAATACATGATATTTGATAACAATTTGCAAAAAAAAATCGAAAAAAAAAATCAACTTCGTACTCAATTTTCTCGAAAACTAAGGGTCAAATTAAAAAAAAATTATAGTTCTAAATCGACTCCAAATATTATGTAGATTCACTGGTTTCCCGCTTGTACATCGAGTTTTGTTACACCCTTTATAAGATTTTTTTAATGTGAAACTCACAGTCAAATCAATATTTCAATTTTACCTCTATCGGGAATCGAACCCGCGACTTCATGCATGGCAGACCAACGCTCTTAAAAACGTAAAAAACTGAAGTATTTGAAAGAGGACACGTTGATTGTCTTAATAATCGAGGTGCGTGCACGAGAAGATGTATACGTGTGGAGGTGACAAAGAGTGGTGTAGCGTTCTATCCTCTCTGGCTACCCTTTTGGGGAAATGACATGCGTGTCTGAGTGTAGAAATCAAGAAAGGCCGTCATTATAACCGAACCATCGTAAAATCCCTTAGTTGATTTGTCGATAGTGCTTATCTCAGCCCTACTCTCTGCTCTAATTTATATTTTTTACAACGCATTTTCCTGAGAGATCGGATTACAATGATCCCCTGAGTAAAAAAAACTTTTAATAAAATTAAACTCTTTTGTTGATTATGATTTTCAGAATACTTTTAAATTATTGAGGATTCTTTTCTGACAGGCCCGAACGAGCAAAATGTGCCACAATTTATTCAAAAAGGAGTAAAAACTATTAAAATAGACATTTCTAAAGCAAGCGACAACTTTACGTGTCGTTTCATTCAAATTTAGATTCACGTTCTCTTTTTGAATGGGAGTAAAATGGCCGACGAGTTTTGTAATGTTGCCACAGTAAAATAAAATGGAAAATATTACAGCATTAAGTAGGCACTTGGTAGTAATTTATGCGGGGTAAATAGGACCAAAATCATGCAATAACTCAAAAAATAAACATTAGAAAGGAAGATATTCATTTTACGCTGTACACCCTCTGAAAATTGTATGTGGATATTTAAACATTTATCTTCGAGACATATAAAGAACGTCAGTATTGAAATTTTTTTATATTATATATTTAAAACACCATTTATAATATAAACCGTATAAAAATATCAATTTATTTACACTAATAGGTAAGTAATGTACGTTTACATAACATGACGTTTTATTTATGTAATACTAGTATTGTATATAACACGGGCTGGTTTTTGCAACTGGTACTGCATCACTGAACTCCCGGCGACAGTCAAAGAAATATTTATAAAAAGGCTTATTCTGCTGGAAGATTCGGTGTACGCCTATTTGGAACCTTCTAGGCGAGTCCGCGTAAATCCAGGAAGTTCGATATACCTAGTTGTTTTTACACAAAAGAAGCGTCGAAAACTTCGAGTAACTTAACGTAGGTACATACTACTGAGAATGTAATAAAAAGTAGATAAACATGTATAATTTCTCAAAATTTTTAATTTTTAATTTTCTAACAAAAAAAACGCAAATTGCCGACGAATTGTCAACAGTGGATGACCAGGACGTCGAGAACCTGATGCCTTGTAAAATAGACATGACAAAAACCTGTGGTCAAATATTTGGTAGTATGTACTTTTATTATTGAACGGGTAGTAGCCTAGTGGTAGCGTCGCAGTCTTCGCTGGACTGAAAAATGACTCAACAGTCTTTAAAACAGTCTAGGAAAAGGGTGGGGCTTTCGTTAAATATGGGATTTCTTTTTGGAAAGCACATCCCATAAGTTACCAGAATATCAACACGTATAATAAATTCAAAGGCGTATTACAAATATCACCAACGAATATTTAAAAAAATATATATAATGATGCTATTCGTTCTCACAGAATTGCATTGTCAACTGATTTCCATATTTGCACTTGATCATAGCGTGCTATCAGAAGAGTATTTGCATAATACTTCAAATAATTCCCACTGAAAAAACTGCATTAAACATTGACTATAGTATATTCACGGTACAATGGCACTTGACGCCTACACGCTATATGTGCTGAACAAATGGCATATGTATTAGGTAATTCATTGTTATAGGCATTTTCCCTTACAGCAATGAGGATCAAATTCTTAATATTCGAGAAACTTCATGCTGTGCGTAAACGTCAAGTGCCATCATATCGTGATTTATTGTAAAGGTACGTAAATAATGCTATCAGGGTTATAAAAATGAATGAAACAAAATAAATAAAATCAATTAATCTGTTCGCTGTAAATCAGATAATTATTAGGAGAGATGCAAAATGTCGAGCGTCTATTTCTTGATTGAAACTAAAAATGTTTAGAGAGTGTGAATTTAACTTGATTAACAAAATATAATGCAATCAGTTCTTTTTGTGAGTTTTTAGAAACCCCAGTGAAACAGAAATGCGTTTAATAAAGCGAATGTGAAAAATAAAACATATAAAGTAAGCGCTTTAAAATGGCGCTAATAGTGAATAAAATAGTCAACAATGTAAAAAGAGTTATAATTATAATAGCTGTGATAAATAGTATTGTAAAAGTGCAATCAGAAAGCACATTAAACAACATACAAATAATAAAATTAAGCGATTTAAACAATAATACGACTCCACATACAATAAAAGAAAATGATATTTTGAGGGATAAATACATTAAAAAAAAATGTTAATAATAGTGCAGAGACATTTGAAAATCCCAAAAGCGTTCAAAATGAGGAGTTCGATCAAATCAACGCAGTTTTGGATGAGACATCAACTATTGACCAAAACGGCTCTATCGAAGACGATCCAGTTATTTCAAGATTGTCCACTTTCAAGACTGGACCTAAATTGGACATGAAGACTTGGACAAAGCTGACTTGGCTTATTGAGCTGTTTGACCATCACAAGTGGGAGAAGAGACATTATGCCAACGTGTCCAAAAACTGCTCTGAGGATATGGCAGAATATCTGGATGCTTTGAAAGTTGGACAACCCTGGGCTGCCAAAAGTAAGTAACATCTTTTTGTTCAATATTTTAAAATGTACATTTTTATTTTTTAAGGAAGTTTGACCGCTAGTAAATTTTAAAATTACATATTATAGTACCTATGCAAGGAGGTTAAAAAATAATAATATATAAATGGATACGGGGCGGGGTAAGCATATTATGTTGCTTGTGGCAGTTTTTACTAGAAGCTAGTAGTCATTATATCATCATACCATATCCGCTCTCTATGTGGAGCATATGGAATCCACAAACTGCCTCCATGCCAAGCGATCGTCCGCCAGCTCCTGTGGATCCTCCCAAGCCAAGTCCACGTCCCGCAGCTCTGACGCAAACTGCCGACGAATTGTCAACAGTGGACGGAGAGGACGCCGAGAACCTGATGCATTGTATTGATGCCTTGTAAAATAGGCAAGCATGGTAAAGGCTCTCGGGAGGCAAACGTAGTATTATGGCCTAACCAGCCGAAACGCCTTCGCCGGATGACAGTAGATACCAAGGGTTGCTGTGTCCGTTGCTTCACCTCTGTGTTCCTTACAAAGTCAAAAAGCTAATAGATCGCCAACAAATCATATCATTTGAGAATTATTTCCTTAAAAATGTGTAAACATTCAACAATACAAGTATAACATCGATGGTTCTGATTTTTCTACAAGTTCATGCAGGTATATTAGGTACAAAATTATGTTTTCGCTAAATATTGCTGAAAAATCGATACGATTCGGAACAGTTGTCGTACAAAATGTTTTGATCAATGCTTTTATTTTATAATATAAAAATCCTAGTGATTTTTAAAACATAATTCGCGTGTAAGATTTAGCTACACTTCAATATTCATAAATACAGCGTTAGTAGTTGTTATCTAACATTAATAATTGCCTGATTATATCACCTCGTGGTTGCAGAACTATCTTGTCGCACTATGAATTCTAAACTGCACTAACTGAAAATAGTCAACATTTTGGAAATCGCAAAAAAACTCGTTTTATTTCACTACTGTTTTGTTGAAATACGATATTTTTTATCTTGACTTAGGAAAGAGATAGAGACATGATTCTCAACAGAAATGTGTTAGTTTTTACTATTTCTACTTTCCCTTATCCGCACTGAGGCACTGCATTGGTACACCAAGTGCAGTGTCTCTTTGAAGTGAAGTGACTTTAAACGGAACAGTTAACTGAGCAGTTTCCTGTTCAGAAAACTGTACAGTTTCTTGTACCGTTTTCTGGGCAATAAATTCTGTGCGGTGTGTAATTTACTTTTACAGGCACAGTTTAAACTGTTTGTACGCATGCGCAGAACTCGACAGTCGGATGTTTCAATGTTTTTATAATAATAATCTCTGTCGTCGCCCATCTTATAGATTTTTTGCAAATCTATCGATTTTGTGGAGATTTAACGCATCTACTAAAAATATACAACCGATTTACCGATTTTTATGTCAGTTCAATTTTAAATAATTTATTTTTTTGGCAATTATAAGCGCAGATAAATTCAACATATATATTATATGAATAACTTTAGGAACTTCTACCGATTTTACAATTTGGCAACATTACTCATCTGTCAAATAGTCGATATTTTAAATCTCGATCTAAGGTTATTGCTTACATTTGATTATATTAAATTAAATTCATATTCGCCATCATTAAAGTTTGTCGAAGTTTATTTGTAATATTACCTTTTATACTATACTATAATATTGTACGTTTTATATTTCTGCGCGCGCAGAAACTGTGTGAAAAGATATATGGAATTAGCGCACAGTGAGAATTGTACACTTGCGTACAGTTTATCTTTCAGTTTTCGCTTTATACGGGACGGTTTGCAAACTGCACAAGAAAACTGTACAGTTTGCTGTTCCGTACAAAGTGCGTTTTAGTGCAGTATAGTATTCACGGTGCGATATATCTCCAAGTACCCTACCTGCACAATGCACTATAGACTATTGTATAATTGACATACTTTTCACTAACGTAACCTCAACCCACACGTTCTTCGTGTTAAACTATTATTAAAACAACAAATTATCCAAGATTAACACAAAAAGTGTGAGAATTGGTTTTAGCAGTTTTGATGTGAAAACAAATTTAACCTTCGCAACCCGATGATATGTATTTACTACAACTCGTCAATAATGAGTAAAATTGGATAAAATATTATAGAGTGCCTTAGTATTTTTGTATTCTTCCGTAATAGAACGGACTACAGGAAAGTTGAAAAATAAAAAAATTACATGGATTTTTTTTTCGATTTATGATTTTTTTAAATATTGCAATCGCGATTTTCCGCCAAAACAGGTCACAGGAAATCATGGTCACCATATAAAATTTCACTTAATATCGATGTGTATTAATCTATGATTACTGTGTTCAAGACTCAAGATATTGCAACAATAATAGAGTTCTTCCCAATAGCATGAATATCCTTGAAAACGCTATAAATATTTAAAGTATATTTTTACAATTCCAACGATATAAAAAACAATGATCAAAAATGTTGTTTTCATTTATAAATTAATGTTTTAAAAACACGAAATTACGAGTGACTTTTAACGCCCGTTATTGGCTAATGACGTCATACCCGTCTACCGTGGAAGGCGTGAAATTCATTCTGTAGTGAGCGCCTATATTGCTGTGACGTCCACCGCATGCGCGCTAAATGGAGGATTTTGCAAGCGATTTGAAAAATTCATATGACATCGTAAAAAATTAAAAAAAAATCCCTTTATTGAATTGAATTGATTGAATATGAATTGTCATAATATATTTGAACCTTATCTACCTACCAATTTTGTGATAGTATTAGTGAGAGGCATTGATTAAGTACGTGTGTAATTTAATATTGTTTAACATGTTATATTTTTATAAATAACTAGCTGATACCCGTCGCGTTGCTGCCGCAGAAGAAACAGGTGATTCTAGAAATATCGATTGAAGTTTAAAAGATTTATCTCGTTTCTTGGGAATTGGTAATAGAAGGAATGCTTTGTATTTTCTTTCTGATGATAAATGCATTTATGAAAATTGAATAACTCGTATAATGTGTATACTCGCATGTATAAAGGTATAGTGTAAATGTTATTTATTTTATTTTGGTGACTTTATTTTTCAAGTGCTTCAGGGTAGGTATTTATAATATATTTTTTGTTTATCCGTCTTGGCATAAACAATTAAATTTCTTGGCTGTCCAACTCGTAAATTTAATATGAGGACTTCTATTACCCTTGAAAAAGACACCCAGGGACATATTATTTTTTTTAAATGTGTGTGTGGCGGGTCGACGCATGAATGGAATTTACTCTTAGATGAAAAAAAGGTGCGTCCGTCGTGTTGGATTTCAAATATATAAACTCTATATTCGAAAACAGGTCACCCTTTAAACGATACCAATCTTTATTTTATGAAAAAAATGTGTGTCCGCCATCTTGGATTTCAAAATAAACTCTTAATTCAAAATCAGGACGCCTATACGCCCTAAAAACGATACCCATCTTCATTTTATGAAAAAAAGGTGCGTCCGCCATCTTGGATATCAAAATAAACTTTAAATTTGAAATCAGTACGCGAATACGCCCTAAAAACGATGCAAACCTTCATTTTAGGAAAAAAATGTGTGTCCGCCATCTTGAATTTACGAATAAACTCTTAATTCGAAATCAGGACGCCCATACGCCCTAAAAACGATACCCATCTTCATTTTATGAAAAAAAGGTGCGTCCGCCATCTTGGATATCAAAATAAACTTTAAATTTGAAATCAGGACGCCCATACACCCTAAAAACGATACCCATCTTCATTTTATGAAAAAAAGATGCGTCCGCCATCTTGGATTTCAAAAAAAACCTCTTAATTCGAAATCAGAGCCCCCAAGAACCATTAAAACGATACCCATCTTCACTTTGTGAAAAAAAGGGACGACCGCCATCTTGGAATAAAAAATAAACGCTAGATTCGAAATCAGGGCCCCCCAAAACCATAAAACGATACCCATCTTATTTTTTCTGAAAAAAAGGGACGACCGCCATCTTGGATTTAAAAATAAACGCTAGATTCGAAATCAGGCCCCTAAAAACCTTTAAAACGATACCCAACATCCTTGTATGAAAAAAAAATGCGTCCGCCATCTTGGATTTAAAATAAAAGCTAAATTCGAAATCAGGACCCTTAAAAACCCTTAAAACGATACCCAACTTTATTTTATGAAAAAAAAGTTGCGTCCGCCATCTTGGATTTAAAAATAAACGCTAAATTCGAAATCAGGACCCTTAAAAACCCTTAAAACGATACTCAACTTTATTTTATGAAAAAAAAGTTGCGTCCGCCATCTTGGATTTAAAAATAAACGCTAAATTCGAAATCAGGACCCTTAAAAACCCCTTAAAACGATACCCAACTTTATTTTATGAAAAAAAACGTTGCGTCCGCCATCTTGGATTTAAAAATAAACGCTAAATTCGAAATCAGCACCTTAAAAACCCTTAAAACGATACCCTACCTTACTTTATAAAAAAAAGGTACGCCCGCCATTTTGGAATTTAAAAAATCCATACGCTGTGCATGGGAAGCAATTCTGTAGTAGGAAGTGATGGTGATGATAATTATAAATTTAAAAAAAAAAAAACAAAAATCATTCGGCATTATACAAATAGAATATATATTTTTCGGGAATTGTGCGAGTCCATATGATCCATATGTTCACCTCGTAGCACAGTGGTAGCCCATTTTACTACCGTGTATTAGGTCGCCGGTTCGATTCCCGTAGAGGGTCAAGATGAAATATGATTTATTTACATGTTATTTTTACATTAATATTTCATGTGCGATACCCTGGACTGGGACTGAAGCGTAAGACTGATCATCCTACTATCATGTAATAAAATGATCAAGATACACTGCACTTGGTGTACCAATACAGTGCCCTATGCACCATTGGGTGCGGATAAGGGAAAGTAGTGGTAGCAAATCCTCCAAATTTCAAACAAAGATTCTTGTAGCTCGAAGAAGAAATACTTCTAGGTAGGCTACCTAATAATATAAATTCCAAACGAATTATAAGGTAGGTACTTTTCTTTAAACTAATTCATTGTCTGTTAATTATTTTATTCGATAGCCATAAAAATTATAACAGAGTAAACTTAAAATATTCTATAGTAAAAAATAATGTTTTGAAAACGTTATAACTTTTTTATTTTCCCAGCTAGAAACGATTTTTAGGTGTCGTTGAGCTTGGAATTTTGTCTTCTTTCTATTTATTGCAAAAAACAGAGCTCTGCAGAGTTATTCTCGATCAGGAGAAGTCCTTGTCAAACGATTTTTTTTCTCATAGAGAAAAACTTACGATGATGCTAATGCGTAAATCTGGCACAAAAAAACATTTCCGGAGGTAAAAAATACACTCGATAGCTCAAAACCAATTCACAGCACTATTTATTGTGAAAAAAAGCCCGAATCGGGGTGTAAATAAATTATAAAATGTATATGAAAGTTCGAGGTGTATAAAAATAAATTGTATGCGTGATGAAAACGACATTAGCGCATTTTGCTGTACAGCATTATTTGACGACATTTTTTATAAGCTTTATGTACGGTACTATCGGTTACATGGCATATCTAAAATTCACCCGGAACTGTCACTAAATTATATCAAATACACAAATACAAAAATGATAAAATGGATGTTATAATGCAGGAACCTTCCCAGGAGTGAATAAAACAACTCTCTAGAACAACTTATTGCAATCGGATAAGCGGTTTACGAATCTATAAAGGACAAACATATATACAAACTTACATTCATTTTTATATATATAGATGTCGACAAAAATAATGCTTTCCTCGGCACGGAGTCCCCCAGTAAGGAATGCATTAAAAATAACAATATGTCATAACAACTGTAATGTACTAAAAGTAAATAAAATAAATTCATATTTAAATCAAGTTTTGATGTAAGTAGCGCCTAAAATTTTAAAAAAGTACATAGCCACTTCTCTGGTTCTAAGCATCAACTATTCAGTACGACCCTTTTTGTGCGCTTAGGAGACGGGCGCTTTTAAAGCATCCGCTTGCGGTCATTCCATTTTTATAAGATCCGTTTTAAAACATATTTGTAAAAGGAATCTTTTGAATTTTTATTTTTTAAATTTAAATATTCATTACTATTTACTTACACAAAAAAATATTTTTAACGCGACTAGTTTTGGACATAATAGAACTGTCCACCTACATCTACTGTTTAACACTGTTTAGACACAAAACTAATCGTATTAAATTAAAAACTCACAGTTCTGTTATGTTCGAGAAAATTAAAAAAATATATATTTATAAATTAAGAACAATCTAAATACCAACGAATTGTTTATGGTTCAACATATTTTTATATTGAGACGGTATTTCTTTTTGGTCGCGGGTTCGATTCCTGTAGGGGTCAACGTGAAATATTAATATTTCATGCTTGACACCTTGTATTGGTACTGAAGCGTATGACTGATCATCTTACTTTTATGCAATAAAATGATCAATATTCACTGCACTTGGTGTACCTATGCAGTGCCCTATGCACCACCGGGTGCAGTAAAGTAATAGTATTAGCTAACTAACTAACTAAACGATCACGCCATTTCCCTGTAGGGGTAGGCAGAAAGGATAGAACGCCATACCACTCTGTCCTGACATACTTCCTTTGCTTCCTCTACATTCATACACCTTCTCATGCACATACGCCGATTATTCCGACTTTTCACGTGTTCACTTTCAAGTACTTGTCGTACTTGGTCATGCCATATCTTTCGCGGCCTTCCGCGGCTTCTACATCCAGGCACACTTGCATTTAAACTTCTTTTAGCCGTTCTTTCATCACTCATTCGCTCCACATGACCAAATCATCGTAAATGCCCTTTCTTAATTTAGTCGATAATGCTTATCTATAAGCCTTGCACTCTGCTCTAATTTCGACATTTGTACACCTATCATACATAGTCTTACCACACATAGATCGCATTTCAACAGCATTCAGTCTACTTTCATCCTTCTTTTTCCAACACCACGCTTCACTACCATACATAAGGGTTGGTACCAGAACTCCGTTGTGTACTGCCAATTTTGCTTCTTTCGATAAGTATTAGAATTTTTATATTTTCATTTGATAAGGTGTCAAATTCCTAGTGACCAAGACGTGCACTGCAGACAATCCGTCATCAGCTTATTAAACGTGGACCTGTCTTAGGAGGAAACATAGGACCGGTGACCGATTGAAAATAAATTAATTATGTTGATTACTTGATTTGCCCTAAACAAATAATTATTTAATATTTCTTTCGAATCCCTAATTTGAAAATGAGATATTTGGAAGTAAGTAGACAGAGAAACTCTGGAAACGAATGTGGATTGTCTTGGCGTTTACAGGACTTGTGACCTGTCATCGGCTGGATTAAGTGGCCACTTGACGCATTGTTCTCACCTAGAATAGATCCCGGAATCGTGAGTCCAGCATCTTATCCATTACGCTACGGATACTCCCTTTTATTAATTTTACACCTCACGCCATTCTAAAGGTTGATTACTACATAAATAATTAATTTTATAGTGACATAACTAAGCTGTTTTCAGCATACTGCGGTTAGCAGTATTTCTCAAGATATAAATATAAGAGCATTGAACTTTATTGGAAATTATTCCTTTAACCTCGATAACTTGATTACAGAATAATTCTTGTATTTACTTAAATCTGTATAGCAAAGGTATTTGTTTAAGATATTATGTTTTCCTAAGCTAAGGCTAATCAAATCTATTTTAAGACTCATATTATCGTATCTGAAATGTATGTAGAGATCCTTGTAGGACGTGGGACTTGTATTAAGAAATAGTCCAAATTAAATCGTTATTTTTCGTGTATAAAACACAAAAAAGTATTTTCAAAACTCGATGAAACAAAAATGTAAACATTATTTTTATTTTGAATATTGAGCTACTTTTTTTTTTTTTTTTTCAGTGTCCGATGCATCGGGTCGGTACAACGGCCAGTTTTTTTTCGGCAACGACTTTTGGCTCGGCTCCTCCAGCCTGTGCAGAGAGCTGCAGGTGCAACTGGGGACCAATGAAATACCGCCATTTCCAGCCGGGTTCAGTGTGGCGAGGATACAGATATCGTTTGGAGACACGGCACCGCAGGTAATTAATCGTTGTACTTTTCTACTACTTCACATAATTTATTTTACGTACATAAAGTATTGTATCATCATAAACATTCCATACCCGTTTTACACTTCATTTAGATATGCTATAACTTCTTGGGCTTTTTCGTGTGATTCCAATATTAAATTCGTTCAAAATTTACAAAATTCGATGGTCAAATTATTAATTAAAAAACATCTATACTATCAGAGACACGATGTTTCGATATATCTTTATTATACAAGTCTGTAAATATTTTATCTGTTAAGGCGTTATTATGGTCCAAATTAATATCTCAGCACGCATCTCTCTCTGAGTATAAACACAGACCGGTGCATGTTTACAATACTCGTTTTACGAGTGCTGAAGGATTAGTTCTCCCTAAATATAATAACAAGTATGGTAAGAGAACACTTCAGTGCAGTATACCAAAAATCTGTAACATGCTACCAAGAAGTATTTAAAAAAATATTAATTTTTCAAGCTTAAAAGAGAGACGCGTGCTGAGAACTTGGTTGCTGGAGCGCGAATTATTATATTGAGTTTTAGAATTGTATTTTTTTATATGTATTTTAATTGTTTTGTGCGCTAGGGTATGTATTGTGTAGTTTTATTTTTAGTTGAATTTGTATTTATGCACCTACTGACGAGTTGCAGTAGACAACTCAGTAGGACATGTATTGTTTTCTTTTATGTATATATTGAAATAAAAAAAAAAAAAAAAATAAAAAAAACCATTATCCGTACCCAATGGTGCATAGGACACTGCTGCTGGTAAAAACACTTTCAGAGAATTTTGATAGTTTTTTTGCATGAAGCCAAGGTGATCAGCGATATTGACAGATTAAGGTAAAACATAATATGAAAATATTTAATGTGAAAAATAATATTGAAATTCACATTTCATTTTGCCGTCGTCAGGAAACCACGAATCGGACACTTCACATTTTTTTAATTTAATTTATTTTATTTATTTTAACCACCCCTACAGGCCAGGAGGACCAAAACTACAGAAAAATCACTCTTTAATTTTTTTGTGTTCTCACTGGGAATCGAACTCGGAACCTTCGTATCGTGAGCCTAGCATCTTAGCCTTTACGCTACGCAGGTCGCCAAATACTTCCATAAAAATTAATATATTTTTTGTCTCTATAGAGATGAGGGAGCTTTTTTCAAACTCGGGAATATGGATAATCAAGCGTTTACAGGGCTTATGACCTGTCATTAGCTGGGTTAAGAGGCTACTTAACATTCCCCATTCCCGTTCAGCTTATTAGCGAATATCCACACCAGATAATATATTTTTTATTTCCCTTAAATGCTACGTGCCCGAAAAGCATCCACGTTCGAGTTGAATACGTTAAATATAGTAGAAATATTAATTGCAGAGACATCTGCTGGCGATCACTAGTAATTAATATAATTCTGAAAAATTAAGTCATCGGCTAAAAATACTTAACTTCGCTGTCAATACAAATATGGCTTTCAAGTTCTGTAAACGCTTAAATATCCGAGTTTGAAAAAAGCTTTTTCATCTGTGTAGAGTAACGAAAGAATAATATATACTTGCTACCGTCATGGGAAAATATCCAGGCTCATGTGAAAGTATTTGGACGTACTCAAAATGTTTGAATAATTTATCATCAAGTCACACAATTCCGTATAAATATACATCCCACATCCCACAAAAGCCTTATTTTACTAGGGTGGATGCTATACCTATTGGACATTTAGAAAAAATATTTTACAAAACGAAGTATTGTTTGAACTGTATTAACTTAATTATAACATTTAACCTTATGTTAAAATCAAAAAACGATTTTTTTGGTTCTACGTGATTTTATTATCAAGTTAGTGACAATTGTTTCGCCTTGTAAGGGCATTATCAAACTATTGTCACTAACTTGATAATAAAATCGCGTAGAACAAAAAAAATCGTTTTTTAATTTTAACATAAGATATCATGGAGTTCTACAAAATAAATGCCATATCAATCAACATAACAATTAAGGTATTTTTTAGGAGAAATTTAATAGACTTTTATAAAACCTAATCGAAATTAGTAAAAGACTAATACAGTTTTTTTGCTCTTGTAAAAAACCTGTAATTTACAGTAATTTGACACATTTAAATTTTTTTATAGGATTATTTCTTAAGCAATCAAAGAAATATTGACAAATACTGACACAAGTTTCAAATAAAATGTCATTTTCAAATTTTGCCATTGAATGAATGAATGCCATAAAAAGTATGAATGCATATTATTTACTTAAATAAAGAAGAATAAAAAAGACAAAAGTAGATTGAATGCAGTTGAATTGCGATCTTTCAGGCGAATGTGTGGTAAGACTATGTATGATAAGTGTACAAATGTCGAAATTAGAGCAGATTACAAGGCTGAGATAAGCATTATCGACAAAATTAAGAAAGGTCTTTTACGATGGTTCGGTCATGTAGAGCGAATGGATGATGAAAAAACGGCTTAAAAAAATATATGACGCGACGGTACCTGGATGTAGAAGCCGAGGAAGGCCGAGAAAGACATGGAATGATCAAGTAAAATAAGTGCTCCAAAGTGGGCATGTAAGAAGTCGGAATAATCGACGTGCGTGCATGAGAAGATGTCTATGAATGTGGAGGAAGCAAGAGAAGTGTCCCAGCACAGAGTGGTGAGGCGTTCTATCCTTTCTGCCTACCCCTTCGGGGAAATGGAGTGATGGTTATTTAGTAAGTTAAATAAAGAACTCACAAAAAAAAATCATTTTTCTGGTAGAAGTATTCTTTGAGTGGGCTTATTTTTAAAAATCTAATTTATGGCGTACAATTATTATAGAATGTTCAATTACTATATATAGCACTCACCCTATTTCGAAGACCCACCCTATTCACTTCATAAAAAGAGATACCTATATCATTACTTATAAGCCACAATATATCCGATAATTCTATTGAACAAAGTTATAAAGCTCTCAAATAATCAGGTTTAAATTATACGGAAAACTTTCTTTGTAAAGGTTTTATGCCCCACCTATTTTGAGTTGATAAAAAAGTTATCAATGGGCACTATAAACCATAAAAATATATAATGAGGAATTTAAGAGACTCTCGAAAAATATTTTTTTTTTATCTTTCGTAGTATGTGACATGATCTTGACACGAAAATTACGAATATTTTGACTACAAAGAAAATTCATTATTGCATCTCAGCACAGAGAGGCTCTGGAAACGAATATGGATTATCTAGGCGTTTATAGAGCTTATTAACTGTTATGGACTGGGTTCAGTTGCCACTTGACGTATTATAACATTCCCCATTCCACATTCCACCTGACCATAAATAAATAAATAACCACATATAACGAATCCCGGAAGATGTATATAATACTGTCTTAATTTCTTTTATCGTTTTACATTATTTCTGTATACTAAATTTGGCATTTTGCCATCTATTGAGAAAATTGTTTCCCTTTTTCAGCTGAGATTTTTTATACTGCTAAGTTTATAATATCTTTATCTTTATCACAAAATCTTTTTCAACGATCAAAAATATTTATTACAAAAATTCTGTTGAGTAATTCAAAAATACATAACCCCTTACAGAACTAGATTGTGAGACCTTTTTATTCAATTATTTTTATTATTTAAAGAAAAGAAAAACACTAAACTTCTCCATGATATTCAGATGATTGATGATACTAAGGATTTATACGTGCGCATCATACTTTAATAAATCCTTTTCCATTTGTTCAAGGATCTATGGAGGACGATATATTGATCTATAGGATTTCAACTTCTCAACTCTTTATCAAAGGAATTTTCTCTATAAGTTTTCCCGTCCAAACGCGATAGATCTATATATTTTATTTTATTTTATTTTTATTTTATTTAGGAAACATACAGTACTCACATGAAATTAATAGCACGTAATGACAATGACAGTAAACATAAATAAATGGACCAAATAAGTTCCCATATTTATAATAAATTATTAAGGGGTTTTATTTGTTAAGTTAGGATTTTAAAAAAAATATACATGGCGTAACAAAACTCGATGTACAAGCGGAAAACCAGTGAATTTATATTCGGAGTCGATTTTTGTGACAATTTTTTTTTTTGTGACCCATAGTTTTCGAGAAAATTGAGTAGGTACGAAAGTAATTTTTTTTTTCGATAAATTTTTGCAAATTGTTATCAAATATCATATATTTAGTCGAATTTATATTAAACTGTCCAATTTACATAATATTTAAGGTAGTAAAAAAATATTTTTTTTTCCTCTTAGATTTTGGGTTTTTTTGAATCGAATATAATTTTTTTTTTGACCACCTGAAAATATTATGTAAATTGGGCAGTTTAAAATAATAAAACAAAAATCACCCTTTTTCAGATTCGACAGTATACGTTGGGACCGTCGATTTTATGCTATATTTTCTACATATTTATTTATTTATCATACTCGCATACTGGTTTGTTTTGATAAATCTGCCATGCAGATGTATTGTAAACATTGGCGGTATGAAAAATTCCAAAACACTTTTCCCCTCACGTTTTCAATATTTGTTATTAAATAGAAATAACGAAAACATTCCAAAATTCAGCAAATAAATCTGCTCCAGGACAAATAAAAAACATTCTTGCCAACTTAACATCACGTCATATTTTCCTGAGAGTTTCATTCACTTCCTCTACATTCATAAATCTTGCCATGCACCCTATCTTAATATCCCTCCTCCTGTATTCAAATGGGAAAATAAATGAACGCTGTACTGTCGATAAAACATAAATATTTTTTTTGTAATTTTTTTATATTTGCGATTTATTATTATTCAGACCATTTTTAAAGCGCTGTTTTTGCGAAAAATCGCTTCAAGAGCACTGTACAAAAAGACGCTGGGTCTCAACTCGTCCTGCAGCTACTAAGCTCCTAGGCGATTGGAGAATTCTAGCTCCCGATTAGAAATATAAACAGATTTTGATTTGAACAACATTTTGAATAAATACAAATACTTGTAGACAAATTACTGGATTATACCCATCCAGCATGGGTATAATCCAGTAATTTGTCTACAAGTATTTGTATTCATTCAAAATGTTGTTCATAAATATTTACTGGTTAAAATAAAAAGCAAAATAAAATTGGAGAGACATCTTCAAGTGTCTGCTAGTAGGTAATAAAGTTCAGATTCGAACCTTACTTACACCAATAATGTAAATCGCCCAAAAAAATACTTAAACAATATTCTCAATAGATGTCAGTATAGAGAAAGAATATTAAAAATATTCGAAATCTGTCGAAATAACAACTCGCAAGCGGATTGTTCTTTACATCTTAGATATATACAAGTTTCAAAAATTTGTCATACATGGTTGTCAGATGACAGGCGGAATGGGGAATGTTGTAATTACGTCAAGTGGCCACTTAACCCAGCCAATGACAGGTCATAAGCCCTGTAAACGCCTAGATAACCCACATTCGTTTCCAGAGCTTCTCTGTCTCTGTTGAGATATCAATAATATCTGATATCAGCCCAGCATGGGTATAATCCAGTAATTTGTCTACAAGTATTTGTATTCATTCAAAATGTTGTTTGATTTATTTATTTATTTATTTATTTCTTATTTATTTATTACTTATACATTTATAATTTTACAGTTTGGAATGATTATATTTCAGTTATTTAGGTATAACCCCGTGCTTAACTGAAATATTTACAAAAAAAAGTACATTTATATGATATGAATATAATTTGATTGTAAAAAGAATTTTAAAAAAAATTGTTTAAATAATTATAATAAAAGGAGATTAAGTAATACAATTACAAGGAAATAAATATAATAAAACTGGACAAACGGTAAACAAGAGATATCAAAATAAATATGCATATTGAAAAAAATATATAAAGTTCTTCATCATTTTATCATTTTTGGATTTTAAATAATAGATGAGCCACCCCTTTCCCACTCCCATGTATCAGCCAGTCGTGTACATTCCTCTTAAACGTATTTAAATTTTTGGAAATCTTAATGTATATTGGCAATATATTAAAGAATTTAGGGGCTAAAAATGTATGATTCCTTTGAGCCATTGATTGTCAATCTAGTGAGAGGGCGAGTATAATTAATCCCTCTAGCAGTTCTAGTTTATAAGTTAGATCATATAAAATTTTGCAGGTATAGCAAATATTAGTAGGTAAAAGGGTTTTTGTAACTGATTTTCACTAAGCGAAACGGTACAAATTCCAAATACATAAACACACCAAAATACATACTGCCGACTGCGACACGGTACAAATTCTAAGTACATAAACACACCACATTTTACATCATACATATACTTCACCCTGAAGATGGCGCCTGCAACGGTGGCCGAAACGTCGGAGAGGACTAAAAACACAACAAACAGAGTAGGTAAGGAAGTATATAGGAGGTTAGACATTCTTATCTTCTATCCGTTCTCCCATACATTCGTAGTCTACGATTTTCACTCTGTTAGCACTGGAACATTGATTTTTTCACAAGTTTTAGCTATTTCCAGAAGCGGGTTTCTATTATCTTATTTTTTTGATAAATTATTTGTTGGAGAAGTTGCACAAATTTTAATTGAATTTTGATTAAATAAAACGATGTTATTTGTTACTATTGGTTTATTCTATAGAAATAAAATTTACCTACACTACCTGGTTTCGGGAGTAACGTTCTCCCATCGACTGGTGAAGCCTCTCGATTTAAGCTTAGACTATGATGTTCTCTGCGTAATCTATACAATGATGTTTGTGTGAAAGCACTAAAAATAAAGAATTGATCGTAACATATTTTATTTCATTTTATTTTATTTGGGATACAAACAGATGTACAGGTAAAACATTATGTACTTAAAACTAATAATTAACACTAACATGCCTGCCATCCAATTAAATGCATCCGCAAGTAATTTTAAACAGTTTTGAGAATCTACTTGTAATGGATATAAATATTTGTTATCCTAAAGTCTGCAAGTTTTTGAGTTACTTTATATATTTGTTATTTGGGTTGTTAAACATATTTAAGCTATTAAATTTATCATCAAACGCCTTACAAATTCAAATATATCATTTAATCATAATTCATTATGAAGTTTTACAAAGTAAATGCCGAATCAATCAACAAAACATTTTAATTGCATTAGTGTAAAAACAAAAGGTACGACACATACGATCCGTTTCCGATGCAAAAGATGTTGACATGAAAAAAATCAGTAAAATATGTGATTTTTCAAATCAGATTATTTCGAAAACTATAAGAGATACTAAAAAAATTGAAAGAACTAATTTTATAGAATATTTAGTTTTCTATTACGTTTTTTTGATTCGTATTTTTGGTTGGGTGAAGCGTTTTTGAGTTTTTTTTGAAAAAACAAAAAAAAAGACCCATTTTTTTCTAGTTTTTTGAAAATCCTGACTTAAGCTCACCTCCTATTCATCGGGACTTTTGATGCAACCTTTCCTGGACATCACTGAACAACATAAAAAAAGAATCAATAACATCCGAATTAGTTAAGGCAAACGCTTGGTTTTGGGGTAATTAGACTGGGCTATAAATAAAATAATTTTTAAAAATTAAATAAAAAGATTATCGACCAAAAAGGAATATGAAAAGTACGTACGTATGTTATGAAATGAGATATGCAAATAAAAAACAAATCACTTATCAAAATAAAAGAGAAAAACTACTTACCCCCTCCACCATCCTCTGGGTCGGCAAAAAGTCGATGTGGCTGTAAAGATGAGAAAAAAAAAATAAAATGTTAATCTTGGAAAATCTTTTAGTTTTAGTTTTATTAGGTTGGCTAAATGCCCAAGGCCTATTTTTAAATGGTACGATACAGAAAATACCAAACTAAATTGTCTACCAACTTTGTCGACATTTATTTTATACGCGGTATCAATAAATAGATAAATGATAGATATAGGGTTATCTAATCGACCATTCTTGTAATGGAAATGTTATTAATGTTATTGAATGATAATCTTAATTTGAAGTTTGGTAATTATAATGAAAATAAAGCAATGTTTCGTATATTTGATAAAAGAGGATAAAATTGGTATTTTAATCGAGGGAACTCCAATAATAATGCATTAATATTTTAATATACGAGTATAGAATAATATGTGACAAATAAATATGTTGATATCTCAACAGAGACAGAGAAACTCTGGAAACGAATGTGGGTTATCTAGAAATCAATAATATCTGATATCAGGCCAGCATGGGTATAATCTAGTAATTTGTCTACAAGTATTTGTATACGTTCAAAATGTTGTTGTTAAAAATAAATATGGATTTAAAAAAAATGTTATTAAGTATTTTTCATCATCGTTTAGTAATCAATTTAATACTTTTATATAAAATCTTTATTTATTTGTTTGTATTTGTTGAGATGTTTTATTGTCATTTAAAAATGTATGTTTAATTAAGTTGTATGGGAGGAACATAAAGTTGATTTTTTAAAAAATATAATATATTTATTTAATCATTGGTACCAATCTAAGCACTTTTGTCTCATGGGTAGTTGCTATCTATGCACTTTTGCCATCTCATGGGTAGTTCATCGATCCCTTTACTAAAAAAACCATTCGGACGGGAATCAATAAAATCTTTGAAGTCGGTTTGGACTGCCCCATCGGAGTTGAATTTTTTCCCTTGCAAGAAGTTATCCAAATTTCGAAAAAAATAGTAATCTGTTGGGGCAAGGTCCGGAGAGTACGGTGGATGTCTTAGACATTCCAATTGAAGCTCTTCTAATTTGTAATATTATATTTTTAAAAAAATCAACTTTATGTTCCTCCCATACAAAACGCCAATTTCATATGTAAGGACCTAATTCAAGCTTTTTCACCTTCCCAATTTGCTTCAAGTGGATTAAAACAGTTTTATTACTACCGCAGCCTGCAGCTAACTCGGACGTGGTTTGCGATGGATCCGCTTCCACAATAGCCTTCAATTCTTCATTATCAACTTTGGTCTCCGGCCGTCCACGGGGCTTGTTCTGCAGGTCGAAATTTCCAGAACGAAAACGTTGGAACCAAAAACGCACTGTGTTTTCTTTTGCGGCACCGTCGCCATAAACATCATTAATCCTTCGAGCCGTTTCTGCAGCACTGGTGCCACGGTGGAACTCGTACTCGTAAATAACGCGATATTTCTAGTTTTCCATTTTGAAAACTGAGTGACGCAAAGAAAAAAACAATTGAGGAAAAAACAAATGAATTATAATTTTCAAAACACAAATACTTGAGTAAATAGCTGTGTATAAATTTGAATTTGGAATTCCTAACCAAAGAGAAGATATTTGAGATTAAAGTAGCCAGTACGGCAAAACGCCCCTAATATAATCATATTTTAATTTTATCTTTTTTTTTTTTCATTTTTTAGTAATTTGGAGTAATTTCGAATCTATGAAAACTATGATAATTTTGTATATTGCTTTAGTAAGAAGTCAGCTTGAATAAAGCTCGGTCATTTGGTCTCCTTATTACAGGGTTCACGTAAAGAACATTGAAAGAGTCCAACATAAAATTTTTTGCGCTTTTTTAATTTTAAATTAAATATTCCCATTGTAAACATAAATTATAACTTTTTAAATAACTTTTTTAAAATAAAATCACTAGAAAATAGAAGAATATTAAATGATTAGCTCTTTCTGTTCAAAGTATTAAAATCTCTGTTTGATTGTTGTCAACTAACAAATTTAATTAGTATACGAGTGCCTGGTAGAGTTACCCGTAGTAATGCACTATTTTACTGTAGCCAATCATCGACCAATGTGCTACCTCACCGATACGTAGAATGCACGCACTGGCTAATAAGTATACTAAACCATTAGGGTAGAGCGTGAATTTTTTTTTGGGATTTTGATTTGGGCGGGGTGGGGAATCGGTGCTCCATAGGAATACAAACAAAAGACATTATGACAGGATCTTGATATTTTCAGTGGAAATTGTGCCCCAAAGCCACTGAAAAAAACAAAAAAGTCCAAAAACAGGGGTTCAAATTAAAATCAGTAAAAAAAAACCATTAGTATTTTTTTTTTATATTTTTTTATTTATATATTATTTGTTGAATACCGACAAAAGAATAAAGTTAAACAGTTTACACAAATAACACAAGATTTTTTTTTGAAAAATGATTGAAAATATGGTAAATTTCTTAAAATTACTTAGTTTTGTACTCTCTCTTGGTATTGAAAATTGGCATAATTTTACAGGATTCCAACCTTTTTTTTATCCATCCTTCCTGTCTTTCGGGCCACATACAGCAGAGCACGCTTCAGTCACAAGTTTGATGCACCTTTCAGTTGCTTGAGTGTGACAGGGCATTTGGCGAAAGAGTGCCAAAATCTGAGTTTCCACTGTATCTGGATTGACGATAGCATGCTTCAATAATTCGGTGCTAATTTGTTTCAGGACTGGTGGTTCAGAAACTTTGTCCCATTCAATCAGGCCATAATATTGCTCTGCGTTGAAGTTCAAACTTGGCACCTTGAAGACTCGGATAGGAGCGAACCCCGACGTTTGTTCCCTGATCTTCACGATTCGCCTGACAGCTAGTTCTCGGATGTGGCTTCTCTCGTCGTTCAACATTGCAATTAGTACATTTTCGCAGTGACCAAAATAGCCATTCCTTTGTATCACGGGGTCGATAATTTTTTTCAAGTGTGTAGGAAGATACCGAGTCAATTTAATGGTTTTGTGTAGGTGTTTTGCCCCGTAAACGCACAAAGGTTTTGTTTTAATGTGGAACCACATCGGTGCGTAAACCTTCAAGACGAATTCAGTCACAGTCATCTGTTTTTCAGTCGGATTATTGGTGGAAATGTATAGCCTGAGAAGTGAGTTGGCTGTCGTCAACCAACGCAAATGACAGATTTTTCCCGGAGACCTCTTAGCCAAGTTTTCATCACAATGTCCTGCACTAATAGCTTGACATATTTCCAACAAATATAGCTGGTCTGTGCTTATATCCCCGCGAACTTTTGTAATGTCTGGCAAATTGCATGTTATTGGTATAAAATCAACTACTGGGAGGTATTCGCAGTTTTTCAGCTGTTTTCCCAACTGACCGCTGAAGCTCTTGGGTCCTGTTGTCGTCCCATCGATAAATTCAAAAAAGTGACGCAAGCTCAATTCATTCGGTTGCAGTCGGCTGTAGGTATTTTGGTATATGATATAGGTCACTAATGCATTTTCATTAGTCACAGGTCATCGCGTAGGTGAAACAAAACATAACAAATTTACGCGAAAAATTACTCAATCGACAACGATGTTTTGCGGGTAAATACATGTTTTTTAGGGTTCTTTCACTATTATCCTTTAGTTGTGTTTATCGTTAGTTAACAGCAAGTGAGAAATTGTATAAATTTACTGTTAGAATTTATACGAAACCAGTTATTGCACTACCCACTTTTTTGAATATTTGTGATATTTCAAGAGCTTTGGGGCACAATTTGCAGATAAGATATTGAATCCAAATTTTCTGTGCTTAATATGTATGTACCGGAGCACCGATTCCGCACCCCGCCTTTTTGAAATTCGAAAGAAAAAAAACTCCATACAAGCACGCTCCACCCTACTAACCATATTGATGTTTTCAACACAAATCTAGTGCATTTTAGGGAACAGTGTCTGGATGCCATCTCTGGCGGTAATGAATATCTACCTACTGTGTAATCATTTAAAAATGTCTTGTAAAAAGCCCTATGGGCGTAAAAACAATCAAATAAGATAAATAAATAAATATTGATCGCATATAATTTTATATATAGTTCAAACAACTCTTCTGTTACTTTAATTATATTTTCCCAGGTCCGTACTCTTTTGATGGGAATCTGCATGCCGTCATCATGCAGGCCCGACGATCTGGAGTCCATACTAAGATCAGGAGCGCAGGAAGCGGAAATGGTCGCCGCAAACAAAATGGCGGAGCTGCCACAAAATGGCGGCAACTTTACGCGGGAAAATCCACACCTCAAGGTCGTCCTAGTCAGACCCGTACCAGGGCCCTATAACATGTGGGACGATGTTAAATTTTATGTTGTGGGGTATGTCTTAGTAAATAAAAATTAATTTAGATATCTACTAGATGCTTATTTGTATTGACTTATTTTAATATAGTTTTTTTCTCACCTTCGAGAAATAAATCATTTTAAAAAAAATCGGTGTGCGTCGGACCACACGGTGGAAGTTATACTTCTTTGGCCATTCTCATACACCCACTCACGCACACAAACAGACAGGATATATAAATGAAATATAAGACATTTTTTAAACACTGGGAACATAGAAGAGCAACGTTATTGTCTTTGCAGCGCTATCGGTGTTGAAACTTGGTACTGTTAATTCCGGCTTCAATATCAGTATCAATAAAAGTATCAATACTTGTATCAAAACAAGTATCAGATACAAGCATCAGTGACTGTGGCGCCATTTTCTCTTAAGCGCCATTTTCTCTTAAAAATCAGCGTGACGCGGTTTCTCGACCAACATCCCACCCCAAAGTGTCTAACGGGCGCAAAGAAGTATAACTTCAATAAGATGATTCAAATACGTCTCGTATCATTAAATACTCGTAAGTATACATGAAAAAAAAAATCACCATTCTGGGCAATTTTTTATCTCATAGGCCAGTCGTGGACCCAATAAATATGAATGGAAATAAACATTACTCGTAATACAACCTTAAAACTGTTGAATTTACGTCACATTTGGAGTTAAATGACTATTTATGACTTTTTTTAAATTTAGAAAGCCTTTTTTAAAATATTCGGTAGATAAGAAAAATTGCGCAAATTGCTATTAAAATTAAGTTCTTGCTTATGTTTTCTTTATAGAAAGAATAAATTGGAGTACACAAATCATATTTATGTTTAAAAAAATTCCAAAAAAAAATCCAACTTCTTACTCAACAACTTCTTACTCAATTTTCGACGAATAATTTTTTTTTTACCATAAAATCGTTTTCAAATATGACGTAGATTCACTGGTTTCCCGCTTGTACATCGAGTTTTGTTACACCCTGTATAACTCTCTTGTTATAATATATTAATAAATATTATATTAGATAATATATCATACTTGAATTTATCAATACTATTATTTTTGTTTCTCTTCTGTATTTTTTAAACTTTATCTGTCTTTTGTTTTAATTTTTAAATGAACCCTAGAAGCTTACACTCACCCGCCTTAAGGATTTGGAATACAAATGTATTTTATTAATCTTTTATCTTCATGTTATAATTTTAATAATCTTCTCTGACGAAATGTCGATAGTAATACTTTCTTTTATTTCAGTGGAGCAGGGTTGACAGCCATACTGCTTATACTAATCGCATCAGCTTACGAAGGATATATCAACCGGTACAACGTTTCTCTCCAACTCAGTGCGAAGGACGGCGATATTGAGAAGGAAAACAATAATATGGTCGGAGGAACACGCTGTAACGGTAACGTCGGGCAAAACGGCAGCGGGCGGCGGGCAAAACGGCAGCGGGCAAAACGGCGGCGGGCAAAAACGCAACGGGCAAAATGGCAACGGGCATAATGGTATAGGACATGGTAGTGTGGCGAGCGGTAAAGAAGAGAGAAAGCTGAAAGGAACTGTTTTGTTAATGTTTATTATTAATTTTTTCTTTACAAATGACAATACAAATACAAATAAATATAATAAGCAAAGAAGCAGTAAAAACGGATGTATGGTAGTGCCCTTATGGGTAGTGAAGGAAAAAAGAAGGATGAAAGTAGACTGAATGCTGTTGAAATGCGATCTCTCAGGCGAATGTGTGTGGTAAGACTATGTATGATAGTGTACAAATGTCAAAATTAGAGCAGAGTGCAAGGCTGAGATAAGCATTCTCGACAAAATTAAGAAAGGGCTTTTACGATGGTTTGGTCATGTGGAGGAATGAGTGATAAAAAACGGCTAAGTTTAAATGCAAGTGTGCCTGGATGTAGAAGCCGCGGAAGGCCGAGAAAGACATGGTATGACCAAGTACGACAAGTACTTGAAAGTGGACATGTGAAAAGTCGGAATAATCGGCGTATGTGCATGAGAAGATGTATGAATGCAGAGGAAGCAAAGGAAGTCTGTCAGGACAGAGGGGTATGGCTTTCTATCCTCTCTGCCTACCCCTACGGGGAAATGGCGTAATGGTTAGTTAGTTAGTTAGTTATAATAAATATGAGCATAAGGTGTTCATACGTGCATACATATTTGTTTTGGAGTAAGATTTTTAACAGTATCGATTGTTACTTACTCATGGAGTAGTAGTAAGAGTGTATGTGCATAAGGTTCTGTTCGATTTAAGGTTGTTCGTTCGATTTGAGTATATTAAGGTGTGTTATAAAAATGAACATTAATGATTTTAATGTGTATTTTTTTTACTTTTTATTTTTTGTGGCAATTAGCTCCCTAGGAGTTTTAAAACAATAAACTCATCATAAGGAAAAAAAAAGTATTGTGAACAATATTTATATATCCCACTCCTTTTGCTTGAATTGAATCGCTCTATAATTTGCGTGAATGACATGGTTCGTGTTTGTGAAAAAATGAGCACCGTGTCCCACGATTACGACCGCGAAACTCCGGAATATGATTGTTCATGGTATTTCTGAGAAAAAAATCCTTATAAAAATTTTTTGATCGGGCATTTTTAATAATTAATTAAAAAAAAGTATTAATAAAAAGCGACTATGTAATACTGGCTTCTGTTTGAAATGCTAGCGGTGGCGGGGTGGCGGTGGGCGGGGAGGAGTGGGGGTCCGCTCTGGTCACCGAACGCCTTGCCTTGTGCGGACATTCAAAATTCGAATTTCATATCTGAAATTGGTGCAGGTCACGTGGTTTAGCCAGTTCAAAAATGGACGGTATTACACGCGTGAATTTTTAAAATATTTTAAATCATTTTTTTACTGAAATTAGAATTGATTTGGAGTCAAAACTTTTTAACGTTTGAATTGAAATCTGAATAATCAAAAAAAAAATTTTTTCATAAAAGCTTTCATTAGTACCGCAGATTATGCTTAAAATTGCACAAATTTTGCTGAATAAAATGCGTTTTTTTTTTTGTAAAAAATGAGCCTTACCATGAGATTACGCGCCTGGAGTTAGGCAATAAGTTTAGCATGCGTGCACTACAAATTGCCAAAAAACTATTTATTTAAAATTTCTTTCACGCCTCTGTATTTTTATATCGTAACCCACAAAATGCGATTTCCCAGGAGGAGCATTTGAAAATATTTTCGTTCATATGCATTTGTTGTAGATACGACAAAATACGCCCCCAAAAAGCCCTTATTATTGGCAAAATAATTTTTTTGTTTTGAGTTTAGAAAAAAAGATCATAGTTATTATAACGCAGACAAAATTCACCAAAAACTAATTAAAAACGTTTTTTTTTTGTATTATTTATGAATATTATAAATAGGAGGCGTCGATATATTTGCAAAAATAAAAAAAAATCAATCTCGTACTCAATTTTCTCCAAAACTATGGGTCAAATAAAAAAAAAAATCATCTACAAAATCGACTCTAAATATGACGCAGATTCACTGGTTTTCCGCTTGTACATCGAGTTTTGTTACACCCTGTATAAAAACTTTAATAAAACAATACTGCTTAATATATATGTTTTTAGGCCGATTTTCACAAGTACTTTTATCTTTCTCTGCATTGTCTAATACGGAAAAAATCATGAAAACTGAGGAATCGTCTGAAGATGCTATAAACTGTATTCATGGACTGAGGTAAAACTTTTTTAATTAACTATTTTTCAATCAATCAGGCTTCTAAACTGTCATTGACCGGGTGTGTCTACAAAGATAATGAAAAAATATGTTGTTTAATAGTGGCACAGATAAAAATATTTAAATTACTTTAAGGGCGCTGTACATTCAATATTCTCAAATAATTCCAGTCCCAATTTATGAATAAAGGATCTAAAAATAACGATCATTTAACATACGACATTAAATCTATATGTAGGCAAGTTGCTGGACTCCAAATCACTTGCAGCTACAAAAGCGCATGGACGATTATAATTTTAGCTTCACCTACGTGTAAATTAAACTTTTTATATTTTTTTATTATCATAAACAAGTATAACATAATAAACTTTAATCTAGATCGCGCCTAACAAGTTTTCAAGGGGATACTTCACAATACGTGGTAGAGCTGTCAAAATTCCACAAAAGTTTTTACTTTCTGGATTATAGAGGCACAGCATAGAAAAAGGCAAAGCTGTGATTGGTTGGATTTAAAAATCTCAACCTACTGTATAAATTGCATAACCTATTATAAAGGATATTGCTTTTAAATAGCTATTTGATTTAAATAATTTTATTAACCCAACCTATCTTAACCTACTGTATAAATTTCATAACCTATTATCTATGGATTTACCAAAAGACTAGTCCTCATCGGATGGGTAAAACTTTTAAAATGCTAAGTATGTATAAATTTCATGAATTATTATTTTAAGGATAGTGCTTTAAATATGCTTGGGTAATAGATGGATATCTGAGACAACTTCTAAACCTCCTTTCTTAACCGTTACTGTATAACAATACCTATTATCTGCCAGAAGCTCACTACCATAAATCAATTTTACTTATAATACCAAACAGTCGCACTTGCACAGTATTCCATAAGATAAGAATAATTAGCGCATACGAATAGAAACTTAATGATTGTACTCGCTATTATACATCATATAAAAATATCGAACGAGTAATTTTCGAATTACTGGATGATGGCCTTAGATGTTATTCAGATGTGCCCTCCGAGAACAATTTTACCATAGGTCATTACTGCCAAAACGGTCATAAAAAGCACCTGCATCCGGGCAACACAAACATTCATTAATAGAAAAAACATGTATCTATAAAAACGGACATATTTACATACTGATCTTCGTAGTCTAGTGCTAGCGCCCAAAGTGTGAGTGGTGGATCAGTTGGAGCATGTGGGTATCAAAATGAAGGTACAGGCATCTGTAGTCCAACTTTTTTTATAAAATTAGAGACCAATAATTGTTCATTACTAAAAGAATCAAAAACGATAAAATTCTAAGCGAAATATGAATAATTCAGTTTGTAGCTATATTGATTTTAGGTCAAATTTTACGAGCTTTTTAAAAAATAAATACATATTATATCTACCCATTTAAAAATCAAATACAACATTTTTATAGTTACAATCGTAGAAACATTTTTACTTCAAAGCAAATTAACCTAATTAATTTACCCGAGGCTATATTAGTGCCCCTTCATATAACATAATTATCCAGAATCTCTGCAAAGTAATAATCCAATGCAGTGCCCTATGACATTTTTCGCGGTTCACATCATTGGACACGGTGGTATATTACTGTACCTACTGAACTGGCAATGACAGTTTCATAGAGTTGAAGACCCTCAAATTCCCCCACCTATAAGAATATAAATAGTATTAATATATGCTATTTATGCATAATACTTTAATTCCGTTGAAACAATTATACAAAACATACTATGCAACGCAAGATAATAACCAAGAGATATTTCCGCTATAGTAAGGTTAAATTATTGAATCTGATATGTTGAATTACGTGTACAACGATCAATTGTATCTGTAAAAATCACTAATGCGACGAGCCCTTATTAAAGCTCTGACATCTACAAATCGTTATCGTGAAAAACATATAGGTAATTTTTTTAAATGTATAGATGACGTAAATATGTTGGAAAAAAACTGAATAACATTTAATGAATACAACAAACATTAATCTGTAAAAATAATGCCTTAAAACAGTGGAGCATTTTATCACCATTCACTCTGAATAATATTTATATACATTACCAATTATTTCCACCCTACCGTGATTTTACTCTTTTTCGTATTAAATATTCATCTTAGGACTAAATGGAGACTTAAAGCAAATTATTTACATGTTCTTGACTATGATATCCGTTTCAAGAGGTGTACAAAAGAGACACTAATTCGAAATTACTACAAATCATTTGAATAAGAAACAAGAAGGCAATTTAAAATAGGGGCATTTGCTATTAATATGCAAAAATGCGGTAACGAACGCCGCGGAAATCACTTTTCAAAATTGAGCTCCAAGACAACATTTTGGAGAGTTACAAGATGATGGAATGCATATATTTTTCACTCCCCTCTTTTTGGCACGTACCCAGTTGTAAATTTAGCCATGACAATCGCACATAAGAGTAAACTCGAAGGAACGATGTAAGTCGGAGCTAACAAACCGGTTATCGTGAGGCAGGATATGATTCCATTGTAATCAAGATGGAGTTATCAAAAGGGATTCACATTCGAATAAGAAATATGCTGTCCAGGATTGCATTATTATGATTTCATGGTTTGAATTTTTATAGGAGAAGACTCTTGCTTTTGGTAATGAACCGACAAAAGAAGGTAAGGTTAAACCATGACGTAACAATGATCCTGGTTTACAAAATAATGAGCACACGTAGTTACCTTAGAGGAATTTAAGAAACACCATTAATTAATCCGTGGAGTACAATTAGTAGCTCTTCTCGCGGTGAATCAGTGTATATCGAGCAACTCTGAGAAAAACTCTTCCTTTTAGGATGATTCCGATGGGAACCCAATAGCAGGTACTAGCGCTTGAGCTGCGTTGTCAGAAAGGTTCAACTAGTTCAGAAAAAATGATACAGTAAAAACGAGAAGGTAAGAAAATATACAGATGTAAAATGAATAACCAAGCATTTAACATTAAGATTTTTAGTGCAATGCCAATGGTAGACAACAAATTAAAGGTAAATTTTATCCAGAACGGGCGATGTCATTAAGAAAAACGGATGCATATTCTGACCTTTATTATTACAGAGTAATCCGTCACTATCGTGATCCACGATTTTCAAATAATTCATTTTATTAATTCAACTTTGATTTTCCCCTGACGTTAGTTAATATGTACACAGAGCTGGACGAATGCCAGGGGAAAATGATCAGTAAATAATGGCTTATTTTAATTATTTGATTTTGCTAATCAACAAATTTTGGTATTGTGGCATATAATTTTTACCTATGTTTTCTTTTCTTCACAGGGAACAGTCTTTTCTTTTGTATCAATGCGAAAAAAGCCACTTAAAGAAAAGGTGGAATAACATTTATCACAAGGATGCAACCCGGGGGGAAAAAAAAAAACCCCCCCGGCCCCCAACCCCTTTTTTTTTACAGGAAAATTTTTTTTCCCCTTTTTTTTTTTTTTTCCCCCCCCTTTTAAAACCCCCAAAAAAAAAAATTTAAAAATTTTTTAAAAAAAAAAATTTTTTTAAAAAAGGTTTTAAAAAAAAAACCCCCCTTTTTAGGGGGAAAAATAAATCGGGTTTTTTAAAAAAAAAAAAAAAAAAAAATTTTTTTTAACCCCCAAAAAAAATTTTTTTTAAAAAAAAAAAAAATTTTTTTTTTTTTAAAAAAAATTTTTTTTTAAAAAAAAAAAAAGGAAATTTTTTTTTTAAAATTTTTTTTGGGGGGGGGGGGGTTTTCCCCGGTTTCAAAATTTTTTTTCTTTGGGAAAAAACCCCCAGTTAAAAAAATTAAATTTTCCCCTTTTGAAACCCCGGGAAAATTGGGGAAATTTTTTGGGGGGAAAAAAACCAAAATTTTTTTTTTTTTTTTTTTTTTTTTTAAAAGGGGAAAAAATTTTTAAAATTTTTTTTAAAAAAAAAAGTTTTAAATTTAAAAAAAATTTTTTTTAAAAAACCCCCCCCTTTTTTTTTTTTAAAATTTTTTTTTTTTATTTTTTTTTAATTTTTTTCCCCTTTTTGGGGGTTTTTTTTTTTTTTTTTGCCTTTTTTTAAAATTTTTTTTTTTTTTTTTTTAAAAAACCCCTTTCCCTTTTTTTAAAAATTTAAAAATTTAAAAAAAGGGTTTTTGGGGGGGGGTTTTTTTTTAAATTTAAATTTTTAAAAAAGGGCTTTTTTTTTAAAAAAAAAAATTTTTTTTAAAAAAAAAAAAAATTTTTTTTTTTTTTAAAAAAAAAAAAATTTTTTTTTTTTTTTTCCCCCCCCAAAAAAAATTTTTTTTTCCCCCCCCCCCCTTTTTTTTTTTTTCCCCTTTTAAAAAATTTTTTTTTTTTTTTTTTTTTTTGGGTTTTAAAAAATTTTTTTTAAAAAAAAATCCTTTAAAAATTTTTTTTTAAAAAAAAAATTTTTTTTTTTTTCCCTTTTTTAAAAAAAAAACCCAAAAAAAATTTTTTTTAAAAAACCAAAAAAATTTTTTTTTTTTTTTTTAATTTTTTTAAAAAAAAAAGGTTTTTTTTTGGGGGTTTTTGGGGGAAAAAAATTTAAAAGGGGTTTTAAAAAAATTTTTTTTTTAAAAAAAATTTTTTTTAAAAAAAAAAAAAACCCCCCCCCAAAAAAAAAAAAATTGGGGAAAAACCCCCCTTTCCCCTAAAAAACCCCCCAAAAAAAATTTTTAAAAAAAAAGGGTTTTTTTTAAAAAAAAAGGGGTTTAAACCTTTTGGGTTCCCCCGGGGGAAAAATTTTTTTTTTTTTTATTTCCTTTTTAAAAAAATTTTTTGGGGGGGGGTTTTTGGGGCCCCCAAAAAAAATTTTCCCCTTTTTTTTCCGGGGAAAACCCCCAAAAAAAAAAGGGGGGGGGGGAAATTTAAAAAAAAAATCCCCCTTTTTCCCCCCCCAAAGAAAACCCAAAAATTTTTCCTTTTTTTTAAAAAAAAAAAGGGGTTTTTTTTTTTTTTTGTTTTTTTTTAAAATTTTTTTTTAAAAAATTTTAAAAAAAAAAAATTAAAAAGGAAAAATTTTTTTGTTTAAAAAAAAATTTTTTAAAAAAAATTTTTTTGGGGGAAAAAAAACAATCCTGTTTGGGGGGGCCCCCCTTTTTTAAATTTTTAAAAAAAATTTTTATTTGGGGGGGAAAATTTTTTTTTTTTTTTAAGGGGAAAAAAATTAAAAGGGGAAAATTTTTTGGTTTTTGGGGAAGGGGGAAAAAAATTAAACCCGGCCCAATAGCCCGGGAAAGGGGGGAAAAAAAATTGGTTTTAAAAAATTTTAAAAAAAAAAAAAAAAAAACCCAAAAAAAAAGGGGTTTTTCCCCTTTTTTTTTTTCCCCAAAACCCCCCCCCGGGGGTTGTTGGGGGGTTTTTAAAAAAGGGGGGGGGGGAAAAAATAGGTGTTGGTAGTTGACTGTATAAGGGATGAGATTAGGAGTGGACTAACCGGCTAGTTTAAGGCGTGTTCTCGCGATCCTTTCCGGTGTACATGGCTGGCAGTCTCTATTAAGACACTGGAACCGGTTAGTAGATCGCGGGCACTGCACTACACTATAGGATGGTCTTTGGATAGGTATTGTGATAAGGTACGGGAGGGGACGTATGAAATAGTGTCGGCCAGATAGGATGACAGGATGATAGTGTGAGATGCACACGTGTGTTCTGTCCCCTCTCCTCTTTTTCCTAATCCCCCCTCCATTGAGACCCTGACCGCGGATGCACGGGTGGATGTCTGGGATGGCGGGCGTGGCGAGGCGGGATACCGGTCTCCACACGGGTGGTTGTAATAACTAATCAACAATGATCGTGGTAGAAACTAACATACCCTACTACTGTTAATTTGGGCCAACTCTGGTTGGTTTGGGTGATGGAAACAATGACAATTATAATACATAAGCCGAGATAGTGGTAGGGGTACAATGAAAGCATTTGTTTGCGTACACAACGTAAATTCATCCGTATTTTTAACACTAACAATCTTAAAATCGCGGTTTAGCTTGTTGAAAAAATTGGTAGAGTTGGCTGGACTGAAAAAAGACTCAATAGTCTTTAAAGCAGTCTAGGGAAAGGGTGGGGCTTTCATTGTACACTACTTAAAGTTCCGATAAACTCAAAAATATTACAAATATATAAGTATTTATATAGTAGTCGAGCAATGATGATGGTTACACGTCGTTTAGTCAACTCTACTGCACCAGCACCGCTAGTTTGGGAGCTGCATTATGGGGAGCGTGGGGGAGGGGAAAAGGTGACAATAATCGTCGCGTCGCGCGTCTGTATGGGTAATATGGAATGACGATGTATTGGTCTGGACAGAATAATTAAAAGTTATTTTTTCTAAATAAACACATTCATTCGATGTTATGCACATCTCATACTTAGCATTAATGTAAAATTAACGCCTTTAATTTAATTAAGTTGAAGAAATACAGTATGTAAACTGTGGATAAAAATCACTAAAATGTATATCTTTAACAATCATGTGCATACAACATTTTGGGCGTGTTCAAATACTTGTACACAAATCTGGATTTTATCCCAAGACGGGAGAAAGTATATATTTTTATTTTATATCCCTACAGAGATGAGGTAGAATTATTTTTTTCCAAATTCAGGAATGTGGATATTCGGGCGTTTACAGGGCTTATGACCTGTCATTGGCTGGGTTAAGTGGCCACTTTATGTAGGTACTACAACATTCCCCATTCCGCTTATTAGCGAATATCCGCACCAGGTAACATAAACCCACCTCATCTCTGTAGGGATATAAAAAAAAAAAAATAAATCATTTTTATTTTACATAGATAGGCTATTTTCTTCCGTTCCTTGTCATTTCCTAGTCCTAGGAAGATTGAGTCAATTTTGACTCAATCTCAATCTGTTAAATGATTAAAATGTATTGGATAGTAGAAGATAGATGTAGTTTTCACTGCAAAATACAAATGGAACATAAAATGTTGACAGTTCTATTTGAAAAAGCTTAATATGCTCTTTAAATATAATTTTGGCTCTAAAAAACCCTATTTGTCGCATGCGACACTTCGTAATGGCGAGTCAGTGATCTATAGTTCAAAATCACTCGCTTTTCCGAAGTGCCGTGTGCAACTTTCAACCCAGTATAGGGTCCAAGGTACAGACATTATAACGTTATTTCCATAAAACACATTTTGAAATAGTCGGCAATGAATTATAGTTTTTTTTTTAATATTTTTCTCACCAGCATGGAGTGCAGCAACGGCATGGATCGTGATTTGCTGCGTATCCAAGCGGGGAGGGGTCGTAACTCGCATATTGGGGTATCGGGGAGTCCTACCCCTCAGTCGGCTGGCTTACTGCGCCTACCTGGTACACCCGACTATCATGATGCTGTCGTCCAACCAGATGGATGGACCGGTGCACCTTCACAATGGAATAGTGGTAAGAAACAATTAAAGTAATTGTAAATAACGTTGATGCAGGACACTAAGGGGAATGTAGGGCAGGGGTGATTTTCTTTTACTTGAACGATCCCCCTGGCCTTGATTAACTTCACTTGACTTGTTTCGTTTGATTTATTAATACACCTAGATCTGCCTTGCAGAGTAAATTATTTAGAAAAAGTAATGACACGAAGATTCCGCACCTTTAATTCTTACCAATACACTTACAAGTCAACCTATCAGAGCCCTTCAACTGCCGGCAAGCATCCGCCCACACACCGCAAAAGGTATGGGCTATATATATGGGGTTACAGTAACAATATACAATACTAACCCGTTCCTTATGAGGAGCGTTCATGAATTTTACAATCCATCTAAAATGACTTTTTTTTTTTTCTTGTGGACGCGCTGTTCGCAATTATTTTAGAAATAAAACTTCTTTGAATATTAATTATTTTAAGGCTATGTAAACAAATATAAAAAAAACATTTACATGTGGAAAGTTACACTATCTTTTTTGTTAATTTTACCCGTACGGTTTTTACACGGTTTCACGACACAGGAAGGCATTTTGGATCGTTTTCTGGACGTCCGTCCCGGCCGGCGGCGGCGGTTATGAAATACTAAACACGCGTATGGCGGAGTTGAAGTGTCATTCATTTTTTGGGTTCAGTTCATATCTAAGTGTATTAATCGTTTAAAAATGTCGTGACTGACAGTCTCCCAGGACTGCAGGTGGTGGTGATATCATATCCTTAGTGGTAAGGAAGAACATTAAGGGAACAGCGTGGATCGTGCCGTGCATGAGGTCGCGGGTTCGATTCCCGTAGGGCGTCAACGAGAAATATTTATTTACATGTGATTTTCGTATTAATATGTCATTTGGATACCTTGGACTGGTACTAAAGCGTATGACTGATCTTCTTTGTGAAATATAATGATCAATATACACTGCACTTGGTGTACCGATGCAGTGCCCTATGCACCATTGGGTGCGGATTAGGGAGAGCAGTAGTAGTGCTGTCAGTAGTTGAAAACATAAAATAATTTATAAACAAAATTTTTAGGGGGTTCAAATACTTGTAGACAAAAACTGGATTTCACCCATTACGGGCTAATAATTACAATTTGACATCCCAACAGAGAAGAGAAATTTGGAATATTGGAAACGCCTAGATATTCATATTCCCTTCCAAATTTCTCGTCTCTGTTGGGATGTCAAATTATAAAATATTTTTTTAAGTTGCTTTTAATCATAATTTCAACAAAGATTATTTACTTGTTAACTCGTTTAAGATTTGTTTTGGACACAGTACGCATATTTTTAAAATCTGAAAATTTAAAAAAATTACGATGCTATTTGTGATTTACCAACGCAACCCTTAAAACAGAAATTCTTTAATTGGTTGGGCATCTACCGGCTTCTAGTAAAAGCTCTATAAGTTTTTTGCTATTGCATAATTATGTGTTGCATCTTTGGACAATACTTATATTTCTGGAATATGAAAATGTTAAGGCAAATTAACTAACTAACTAACTAACCATCACGCCATTTCCCCGAAGGGGTAGGCAGAGAGGTTAGAATGCCACACCACTCTGTCCTGGCATACTTCTCTTGCTTCCTCCACATTCATACATCTTCTCATGCACGCACGTCGATTATTCCGAATTATGCAAATTATTTGTCATTAAAATTATTAATAATTCGTTTTGTATGACAAAAAATTTTGTAGTGTTCTTTTTGTTTATTTATTTATTCAAAATTTGATTTTTTTTCAGCTAATTATCTACGCAGGAAACACTGTCATGAGCTACCTGATGTCCTTTGCTATATCCTTAGCATTTGAGGCTCCAGTAGTCAGGTTGCTGAAGATTGACTTCAGACCATCAAAAAAACAGTTATAGTATTTTTAAATACACCTCAAAGCGTAGTCTATCGAAAATTCAACAAACTGAATAAGATACCCAAACCAGATCATTGTAATTTTTTTATTTGTTATTGGAATAATTGCAAATTAACTATTTTTCTTTGCTTTTGCTTCGAAAAATATCTTGGACAGTGAGATTATAATTTAATGTATTTATGCTATCTTTTTTTTGTATTGTATTTAGTTAAAACCAATAATAATACTTAAATAAAAAAATGTATGATAGTGAAGCGTGGTGTTGGAAAAAGAAGGACGAAAGTAGATTCAATGCAGTTAAATGCGATCTCTCAGGCGAATGTGTGGTAAGACTATGTATGATAGGTGTACAAATGTCGAAATTAGAGCTGAATGCTAGGCTGAGATAAGCACTATCGGCAAAATTAAGAAAGGTCTTTTACGATGGTTCGGTCATGTAGAGCGAATGGATGACGAAAGAACGGCTAAAAAAATATATGATGCGACTGTCCCTGGATGTCGAAATCGAGGAAGGCCGAAAAAGGCATGGCATGATCAAGTAAAACAAGCGCTTGAAAGTGGGCATGTAAGAAGTCGGAACAATCGACGTGCGGGCATGAGAAGATGTATGAATGTGGAGGAAGCAAGAGAAGTGTGCCAGGACAGGTTGGGTGGCGTTCTATCCTCTCTCTCTGCCTGGCGTGATGGTTGGTTAGTTAGTTAAATAAAAAAAGTTTTCTCTTAAGGTATTTAGTTTAAATCAGTTTTACTCTTAAAACATTATTTGTATGTAAATGTATTTATTTTAATAACATTTTTAAGTTACCATAATACTTTTTAGTCATTTAATGTAAATATGTCTACTTTATATCATTAAAAGCGTTTACTTGCTACTGAATGTAATCATCATCATCATACCATTTCCGCCTCCTATCTGGAGCATATGGAATCCACAAACCGAACGTAAAGCAAACATTAAAAAAGTAATAGATTTTTAAATACTCTTTTATCCACTCTGTCAGGTAACACCCTGTCTATATGATATTTAATTTATTATTTGTGTAAAAATATTGATTCTAATTTTGTGCACTTCGTTATAAAAAAAAGTAATTCTATGTCTTAAATCAATATAAATAAACCAATCATATTCATTAAATATTTCACTAAAAACAACAGTAACAATATGAGGAAAAAGTAAATATAGATAAATTACATTTTGAGTGTGCCCTAATACTTGTCAAGTTTTTTCTATGTATGAAGAGAGCTTTCATATTTATGCATTGCGCCTCTGCAAGTTCTGATAATTGGCAGATATGGATATCAAATACAAGGCGAAATGGAGAATGTTTTAATATATCATGTGGCTACCTACCCAAGCCAGGTCATAAGCCATGTAAACCCTTAGATATCCATATTCACTTCCAAACTTCTCGTTTCTGGTGATTTGTCAAATTGTCAGTAAAATTAGAAACTATTCCTACACAAAATATATATTATTTTTTTTTTTATATAACAGTCTTTTAAAATATTATAATATCCGTTCTGCAAATATTTTTATATTTAGTTTTCTGTTTTGTTTTATAGATTGATGTAATATGAAACATTACTGATCACAATAAAAAACTTACACAAAATCAAATAAATGGCTTTAAAAATTCAATCACCTGTTTTTCATTCGTTTTTTTTAAGTCTAATTTATATTATTTGTTAGAAAAATAATACTATTTATTTTATTATATATCTATCAACAATGTCATAACATTATCTATTTTGTTGTACTGCACATCAATTACAGAATTACTCGTCACTCTTATTTACAATTCATACATTTAAAAATAAAGTTTTCACTACTTTCTTTCAGTTCAAAATGCACTTTAAGAACAAAAAAATTAAAATGAAAGAGTACAAAAAGATTTGAAATTCCTCTTAAATTTTCATATCTATAATTAAAAACATTAATTATTTAAATGATTTTCCATGTTATTTTACAGTTTTAACATACGAAATAACGATTTAAAGTAGTCGATGTTATTTTTAAAAGTCAGGGCAGAAAATATTTGATGTGTAAATTTTCCAAGCAGAATATTGAATCAACTTTACCATGAATTATTATGAAGAAACATCAAGTCCACAATTTTTCATTACATGAAGGCAAGGTGATCAGTTTTACGCTTCAGACCAGTCCAAGGTATCACACATGAATAATTTTTACATTTAAATAAATATTTCCGAAATAAAATATGTGCAATTTTTTAAAAAAATGTATGTTTTCAGTACATTGCAGTTTTTAAGGCGACATATTGTTATTTTTAATGCATTCCTCACTGGGGGACCCCGTGCTGAGGAAAGCATTTTACAAGTTAATGTTTTGTTTTTTTTTTTTCTTTTTTCTTTCTTGGTGGACATTATATACAGAAAATATAACAAGTTAAACAATATTAATTTTCACACACTTGATCAATGTCACTCACTAATACTATCACCAAAATGGTAGGTAGATGAGGTTCAAATTTATGATGACAGTACTATTGTTGCAATATCTTGAGTCTTGAGCACACTTTAATACACATCGATATTAAGTTAATTTTAATGTGGTGACCATGGTTTCAGGATCATTTAAACAATAGTAAATTCATCGAAGTTTTTCTGTATGCTCCTTATGTTTTGATTTTGATTTTAATGATTTTTATTTATTTAGAAATTGATAGGTTAGAATTAATTGGATGGATTTTTATTTTTTATTTTTAAATCACAATTTCGAAACCTTCATTAGGTAGGTATATCTTTTATTTTCCACTGAAATCGCCTGTCCATACAAAACGCGATTAATGTATTCCTAAAAATCCCTTTGATTATAACATATATTGTACCGCATGAAGGTATTATCGTCGAATGATTTATCGAATACGATATCTACATTTTGGTATTACTTTTTCCGGACACGGAAGTCGAACCTGTCAGCCATTAGCGGACTTAGCGAGCTTGTTTGGGGCGCGGCTGTCAAAACTTTATCCGGAATCCGATGTTTTAAACCCACCATTCACGCGCAGGCCAATAGTGATTTGTGGTTTTTAAAATGTTGATTTTGCATTTTTACGAGTATGTGAAATGCGATCTCTCAGGCGAATGTGTGGTAAGACTATGTATGGGTGTACAAATGTCGAAATTAGAGTAGAGTGCAAGGCTGAGATAAGCATTATCCACTAAATTAAGAAAGGGCTTTTACGATGGTTTGGTCATGTGGAGCGAATGGGCGATGAACGAACGGCTAAAATAAGTTTAAATGCAAGTGTGCATGGATGTAGAAGCCGAGGAAGGCCGAAAAAGATATGACATGATCAAGTCAAACAAGTGCTTGAAAGTGGGCACGTAAGAAATCGGAATAATCGACGTGCGGGCATGAGAAGATGTATGAATGTAGAGGAAGCAAAGGAAGTATGTCAGGACAGAGTGTTATAGCGTTCTTCGAAACAGCCAAAACATTATATAATGCAAATGTGCCTGGATGTAGAATTCGAGGAAGGCCGATAAAGCAATGGCATGATCAAGTAAAACAAGTGCTTGATGGTGGGAATGTGGAGGAAGCAAGAGAAGTATGCCAGGACAGAGTGGTGTGGCGTTCTATCCTCTCTGCCTACCTCTTCGGTGAAGTGCACAAGAAACTGTGGTCTTCTGCCCCATATAAAGTGGACTGTTTGCAATTATTTTGTATAATACTCCCCGCTGACCCAGAAAGTTACCCAAAGTAGAAATGAATCGTATGTTTCAGAAACAACACTCAAGCCAACTTTTGGGATTTTAACTTAATGATGCCATCTTGTTTTTTTAACCTAGACGCACGTTCTGAGCAGAAATAACACACATCTGATCATTAGTGAATTTACTGTTAGCAGTCGAAAAATACGTATTTTTTAGAAAGAACACACCTCCATTTGTGTGTTGTTTCTAAAAAAAACTACCTGGGAATCCCTCACAAATTTTGAATACTGGTTGATTAAAATTTGTGAGGGATTCACCAAACTGCGGGGAATCACCACAGACCGAGATGAAATACCAGAGATTATGTTATTTAGTTTAGTTTTGTGTTGATATTCTACCATTCTTTTATCTAATCTAGAATATTAGCAATAAAACATTGTTATATCATTAGGGTGTTTAATTTATGAAAATGTTATTTTACATAAATGCATGCAAGAAGTTTTTAAAATAGCACACATCCATTGTATTTCTTTTAGAAATAGCACACGTCCCATTTGTTTTAGAAACAACCCACATCCACGTTTTAAAAAAAATTATAGCGCTGTACGGATAGCTTTAAATATATTTTTGAAAAAACATACAGTAAATATCTTTTTTTTACCCCCTATGATAAGTGTGTATTGAAAGAAAAAATATTATAGTGGAAAATTTTGTACCAGACAGTTTTTTGTCCGTCCTGTAAAGTTGAGGTTGCTGGATGTGAAAAGCACGATTCAAATATTCGAGATCCAAAGAGGTTCCTGAGTACCCCTAATAGTGGAAGAGGAAAATAAAAAGAAAAGAAATAAGAAAATAGAAATATTTCCAACTGAAGAAAGACGAAGCCATTGTTTTTAGTCTAACGAAGAGATATTATAATAGCGAGAACGTTTATTTTTCCACCCTTTCTCTATCCTTTGAAATACGAGACGGGATTGTAAAGTGAAGATGAATATCTCTACAAAAGAAAATGAGTGAAAAACTTTCTGAAAATATCAAAGGATAAAAAAAGAGTGTGCATTCATTTCATATTTTCTATGCTTTATGCATGATAAATTCGAATACTTCTACTTTTGGTTGCGTTTTTTTAAGTATGTTCTTCAAAAAACGTAAATGTCACTACAAAAAAAAAAGATACTTACGGTAAAAGTTAATCAGATATACGTACTAGATATCTACGTTTAATTTTTTAAAAGTAAGTTTTTATTAAATTATGTAGGTACATATTATTATGATATTTTTTAAGCAATCAATTTCATTAGACACTGTTTTGATATAACTTTTTTTTTAATCATTGGTAATAATTGGCAATCATTGTGAGATAAATGCAATATGCACATATACAGATATAACCTAAGTAATATTGAAATCAATATGGCTTAGGAAATCTTAGAAAAAATATGCCTTATTAAGACAAGCAAATTTTACACAACAATAATGTAGATTCCTGGAAAAAAAATTCAAAATAAAGAAAAATCATTCAAAATTTTAAATCAAACCATAAGGAGCATATTATAGAAAAACTTCGATAAATTTACTATTGTTTTAATGACCCTGAAACCATAGTCACCACATAAAAATTAACTTAATATCGATGTGTATAAATCTATGATGACTGTTCTCAAGACTCAAGATATTGCAACAATAATTGCCATATTCTCATCTACCTACCATTTTCGTGATAGTATTACTGAGTGACACTGATCAAGTGTGTGTAAATTCATATTGTTCAACTTGTTATATTTTTTGTAAATAATGTCAACTAAGAAAAAAAAAACAGTCAGGAATGCATTTAAAATAACAATATGACGTCAAACTGCAATGTACAAAAAATGAATATCAAATATTAAAAAAAAACAGTTAGTATGTAAACAGTAAAAAGTACGTATACCTTTTGTGTTATAATAAATAACTAAATTATTCGAAACTTACTCAACGCATCTTACTTTCAGGAAAAAAATATGTAAATAGTTACATAAATAAGATTCACTGCACTTGGTATACGAATGCAGTGCTCAATGCACCATTAGGTGCAGACAGGAGAAAGTACATAGTAGTAATATCAATCTAAATATTACATACCACCATGTTATCTCCTATGTGGAGCATGTGGACATCCTCCAGGGGACCCTATCGCTAAGTAAGTAAGTTGAATAAGTCGTTAAGTTGGTCAAGACCATAACATAATATACTATAATTGTGTAAACCCAACGTACAGTTGCGTAATTTGCCCCTAAACCGAGTGACAGATTAATCCCCGTAGCGTAGACAACCCTAATTGAGTCTCCTAAGTCTCCCTATTCTTTTAAGCAACGTTTAGACAAAGAAACTCGTCTTCTTATTCTGATAGTTTCTTCTTTTCCTATTGACCTATTTCTACACTGAGACAACTCAAAAATATATGTACTAGGTTTACGATTTGTGCAAGGAGAGTGACCTGTTAATGAATGTAGAAAAGTCGAATGTGATGGTTTTTGAAAGAAATGTGATTATGACCAAGTGTAAGATCGTAGTAAATGGCGATAGCTTGAAACAGGTGGAAGAATTTGTATATCTGGGAAGCATGTTCACTAGGGATGGAAATATGGTGAGGACATTGAAAGGAGGGTTAGTGCCGGTAACAGAGTCAATGGTGCCTTAAAGTCGGTCGTATCTAATAAGTGCTTATCAAAAGAGGCTAAATTGGCAGTTCATATAGGAGTTCTGGTACCAACCCTTATGTTATGGTAGTGAAACGTGGTGTTGGAAAAAAAAGGATGAAAGTAGATTCAATGCAGTTAAATGCGATCTCTGAGGATAATGTGTGGTAAGAATATGTATGATAGGTGTACAAATGTCGAAATTAGAGCAGAGTGCAAGGCTGAGATAAGCATTATCGACAAAATTAAGAAAGGTCTTTTACGATGGTTCGGTCATGTAGAGCGAATGGATGATGAAAGAACGGCAAAAAAAATATATTACGCGACGGTGCCTGTATGTAGAAGTCGAGGAAGGCCGAGAAGGACATGGCATGATCAAGTAAAACAAGTGCTTGAAAGTGGGCATGTAAGAAGTCGGAATAATCGACGTGCGTGCATGAGAAGATGTATGAATGTGGAGGAAGCAAGAGAAGTATACCAGGACAGAGTGGTGTGGCGTTCTATCCTCTCTGCCTACCCCTTCGAAGAAACGGCGTGATGGTTAGTTAGTAAGTTAGTTAGGTCCCCCTTAATTTTACATTGCCCGTGATTTAGTTGAAAAATGACTCAATTTGACATCTCAACAGAGACGAGAAGTTTTTAAAGAAATATGGAATTACAACATGCCCCATTTTCTCAAAGGATGTTAGAGAGTTTCACATGTGAAGCGTCGCGCCATTTCACTGTATTTATACAAGTTCTGATAATTGGCAGATATGGATTTTTAAATACTAGGCGAAATGGAGAATGTTATGATACGTGCAATGGCCACTTAACTCAGCCAATGACAGGTCATAAGCCCTGTTAACCTTTAAAATAAGCCTTCAAAAATTCTCGACTCTGTTAATTTGTAATTTAATGTATTGGGTGAAGTCCAGTTTTTGTCTACAAGTATTTGGACACACTCAAAATGTTGTTTAGAAGAATGACACTGCCAATACAAATTATGTAAATTAATACTCGAAATGCTAATTTTTAATGATTAAAATTGTTTGAACTCTTAATAAGTTCAACATCTTTTCGCATAAATCTGCAAATTTTTTATGTTATTCCCAATGCATCAATTCTATTTTCTCCCCTTGCTTCACTCCCCTCTCCAACCCCTTGTCCAGGTACCTGGTCAACCAATCGAAAATGTTAGTAAGCGACTTATTCCTTAAGTTTAGTGTAATATTTATAGAAAGCCCTAAAGTAATATCTGCAAAACCAGTTGGAATTTTTTTAAAGTACATAAGTAGTTTAAAAGTAAAGAGTGTTTAATTTCATAATTATGGAAAACTACAAAGTGAAAACAACCCGTTTACATAATACCTGAGTAAACGTGTCTTCAAGAAATACATGCGGCAGACAACTGACTTGCCGTCTCTAACATATCTAAGACAAAAGAACTTTAAAAAGCTTTTCGAACATTGACAAGCAATACCGAAGAACTAAAATAGTTTTTCAAAGTTTTCGAATCAAAGATTTTAAAGCAAACATTTCCATAAATTGACTACCAGAATCTTCGAAAAACAAATAGAAATATTGTCCTACTCTAAACATTATTATTAATGAGTTGTTTTACTAGAAAAGGATTTTTCAGACTGTATTTCAAAAAAAAAAAACTAAACTCAACCAGGTCATGAACCTTATGAACTTTAGTATAAATATAAACATATTCAAACAATTCAACAAACATATTCAATCAATTCGGTAAGAATCTCACTTGCAATCATAAAGGTTTCTGCTAAAATGCTTAGCAATTTTCTCAATGGATGACAGAGAGTGTTTTCACATGTGAAGCGTCGCGCCATTTTATTGTATATTGGCAGATATGGATATCAAATACTAGGTGAAATGGGGAATGTTGTAATACATCAAGTGGCCACTTAACCCAGCCAATGACAGGTCATAAGCCCTGTAAACGCCTAGATATCCATATTCCCTTCCAAGTTTCTCGTCTCTGTTGAGATGTCAAATTGTGATTATTAGCCCGTAATGGGTGAAATACAGTTTTTGTCTACAAGTATTTGGACGCACTCAAAATGTTGTATATAAACATATTTCTTTCAAAAACTTCTTCATCGATCTGTTATATGCCTAAAGAATTTAAAATAACGTTTTTCATGACTGCATGGTGTAAGAACGGCCTCTCTATAAATATCGCGCTCTATGCAGTTTTCAGCAAACCTGGCTTGCATAATGCACTATTGTTGTGAGCTAAATGTAGAAATACAGGGCCTATATGCGGCATACAGTAGAGATGCAACCGTTTCTGGATATCCGGAATTATAACAATATCCGAATCCAAAACTAAATATATTTGATAAAAAATATTTTGTGTATAACTATTTAGTGTATTAATGCATAACTTCATATACCATTGGGTGCAAAAAGGGGGGAGCAGTAGTAGTAGTTATAACTACTAAACCTAATTAGTGTTTCTTTATCAAGGAATAATACACAACTGAAAAATGTCCGAAGAAAAATATTTATATAGTTTAGCAGGTAGTCAGAGATAAAACATTTTATTTAAGAGCATACTCCACCCCGTGACTCGCGGCCGCTTTCCCATACAAACGTATTCCTCGATTTTCTCCCTGGAATTTAACTTTACAGCAATGATTTTTTCACTAATTTTAGATATTGATCAGATGCGTGTCTGTATCGTCTAATTTCTTAAATCATTTATTTATCTCCTTTTACAAATAAAATATTTTAAAAATAAGACCATGTAAACATGCATCTGCGGTGCGATTCTCTAAGGTTTTAGACACTTCTGCGCATACGAATTCAGTACAAAATCGTATGCGCAGTAGTTTAAAAACACTTACAGAATCGTAGCGCTGGTCGATATCTAGCCCATAGAACTTCATGTTTTGGATGAAAAGATATTATGTTTATTTATGTTATTGTTTATTTTCAATATGTTTAATGTTTTACATTTTTATAGGATTTGGAAAAACCAAAATGTTTATTGTAAGTGGTTTTACAGATCACATTTTACTTTTATAACATTTATTTAATTTTTATTTTTTATATAACATTCTTGTAACATTTTTTTATGTAAGTAGTTTATAACAACTTGTTAAATTGATGTGTCGCAAATGATGTGTTTTTTATACATATTTATGTAAAAGGTACAATAGTACCGTATATATCAAAATAAATAAATAAATATCTTAAATTTGTGAACAAATCATTGCTCTAATTTTAAATTCCAGGGAGAAAATCGAAGAATACGTTTGTATGGAAAGCGGCCGCGAGTCACGTGGTGGAGTATGCTTTTAAATCATTTATAATTATTATTATAAATAGCTAAAAAGTGAGTGTTTCTGACATAAATTTTAAAGATATTTGTTTGTTTAGTTTAACACGCGTAGGGTTTTTAATATACTACTAAAATATCAACGCCTGGTGCATAGGGCACTGCATTACATTGGGTAAGTGCTACGTGCTACGTCAGCCTCGTGCTATAGGGGTTTGCGCGTCAGGCTACCAGTATGCATATCCCTACCCGAAACCTCCGATTCCGAACATCCCTATAACACAGCCTTGCAGTGACCTAGTTTGTCTAAAAATAGCCGACCACATAATACCAACCCCTAGGAACCACCCTCTCCAAGTTCACCAGAAATGCAATTCCACCGACCGAAATAACTAACTCGTAATACCAAATGTAAAAGCCTCAAACTGTTTTACATGCAAATATATTCAATGTCTACATTTAAACAGGTGGAGTATAAAATAACTTCAAAATGTATTGCTCGAATGCAAAGGGTCCAAAACATTTTTATAAAGACCAAATTTAAACGTTTGTAATTATCTAGATCACACAGATGGAAGAATTCTACCTGTGGAAAAAGTCGAAAACTATGTTTATCTTGGTCACAAAATCACCATCGGCAGAGACAATCAGACCAGCGAGATGGATAGGAGGATAAATCTCTCTTGGGTGGCTTTTGGAAAGCTATTCCGCATTCCGAAGCTCCATCCCTAACTCCCTCAAGACTCGAGTGTTCAACCAATGCATTCTGCCGTCCTTACTTATGGCGCGGAAACAATGCCGACCAAGCAATCCTCCCATAAGTTGCAAGTTGCACAGAGGAGCATGGAGAGAATTATGCTTGGAATAACATTAAGAGACCGAAAAAGGAACGATTGGATCCGACGCCAGACAAAGGTCTGCGACGTGGTGGAGTGAATTGCTTGGTTGAAGTGGAAATGGGCCGGTCACATAGCCAGAATGACGGACGACAGATGGACGAAACGCGTTCTGGTGTGGAGACCGAGAAATCAGAGGCCTCAAGGACGTCCACCGATGAGATGGGTGGACGACATTAGGAAGTCTGCTGGAAGACAGTGGATGGGGGCGGCGCAGGATCGGGAGGAGTGGAGGCGGCAGGGGGAGGCTTATGTCCAGCAGTGGACCTCAACGGGCTGAAATGATGATGAATTATCTAGCAGCAGTTACTTATCATAAACTGGACACCTTTGAAGCATGAAGTCCTTACTGACACTGTGTTACTTAACAAATTAGTAAATAGTTTATCAGATCAGTCCACGAGAAGATTCAATTTCAAATCCCTCAACGTGCAACTAGATCTATTCAAGTTTGTCGCTAAATCTATTCAAGTACAACGCCACAAAAGCAACTATTCCGAGAACACTTAATTATTTAATTATTAGCTCAAATAGGTCTAGTCAAAGAAGAAACCAATTGCTAGAAATACCACATTGTAAATCACGACTTGCTCATAGACATGCACAACTTATTTCCCCCAGTTTAATTTATTCTTTTTTAACTGACAATAAAATGGCATTGTCAAATTTTCCTAATTTTTCACGTTTAATAAATTAACACAAAGTTAAAAACATAGTGTGAAGGTAGAATCATTCGTACTATAAAGATCATAACAATAACATAATCTCCGTTATTTTTTATTTTTATGTTTCATAATCCTTCTTCTTCTTGTTTAAATATTATCAATATCTTGTATATTTTTAATTATCTTTTTTCTCTTTTGCTTCGTGCATGCTGCTTGAAAAAAAGTGTGAACACATTTACATTGACTTTCGCAGTATACCCACAAACAGGCTATGCCTTGGTGGGATTTTTGTTAATTTTTTCTAATGTGTATGTGTTTTATGTATTTCTTTGTAAACAAATTGTTTTCTTTTGAAATTTAAAAAAATTAATAAAATTATAATGCATAATTAGTTAATATTGATTTATTACACTTTCTAAACCTAAATCGGTCCCAAGCAAGGACCTTCATTGTGAGTCATAAATCATATGGGTATTTGGGTATGCATTATAAGAAATTCCTGTATATATTTTAGCTATATTAACAGTCAATTAGAAGAAAAGTTTAAATGGCTGATAATATTGTTAATTACTGTGTTTATATTAAAGAATTGTTTTCTCTTTAAAAAAATTAATAAGAGTATTTTTTTGCATTTTAACTAACGTCGTTCAGCTTTAAACGTGTCGAAATAAGCTTGTTACACTAACTTTCTATGAATGCAGAAAAAATAACAAAACAATTGGTGTTGTCTGTTTGTAAATCGGATAATAAATAAATGAGATTCGATCATTTTATATTTAGGTTTTGTAAACATTGATACGCGATCGGTTACGTCATCAATCAACCCCCGCGTCGCGTCGGCAGGTTTAATGTAAATTACCTACGAATTTTAAGCATAACTTTAATTTTAACAATATTCCTTTTAATTTCCAAATCTTCGTTACAATAAAATAGTTTTTAAACGTTAATTTTTTGCCTTTGATAACATCCATCGAGAAGTTGTTTGATTGGTTGGTTAGAATCTGAGTTGGTTACTTTAATCTTGTTAGGATATAAAGCGCCAGTATCGTGCTCATTGCACACGATCGAATATGTTAGCGCGCCGCTTTGCTCACTGCTCTGAGCAGGTAAAACAGCAATTATTCCAAGTACTGTGTACGCAGCAATATGGCAGTGAGCTATGGTATAATTATACACTGGGTAACGCGAGGCACATGAAGGTATGCTACAACAATGGGTATAGAGCCCTGATGAAATTACCCCGTCACTGTAGCGCGAGTGGTATGTTTGCTACAGCACGTATACCACACTGGGATGGGCTACTGAGACACCGAGTTGCAGGCTTTCGGGAGAGGCTGATGAAAATCTCCAACCTCATCATCAAACAGCTTGTGCAACACAGATGGGAATTGGACATGTGGCAGCATTGGAGTGTAATGTTGTGTGTCCAAACACCTTAATTTAAAATTACAACTCTTATTTTTAGCTTTATTATTTTTTATTGTGATTAATGAGTGTATTCTACCTATGCTATGGCTAACAAAGTATTGCACTAACTGCTTAGTTATGCTGGAATAAACACGTTTATTATTATTATTATTATTATAGTACGATAAACAGCAATTTACAAAACTTTCAATGTTTCACCTAGGACATCAATTCTAATCTAGAGAGTTCTCAGTTGTTTAACAAATTTGAAACTTCGAAATGACCATGTCATTTGCATTCCCCACCCCTGCCCACGTTTCGAGACATTCCCCGACACTCCCCTATCCACGTGTCATTACCATTTCACACAATACTCCATTACTCGGCTCATAACAGTGATAATAATTATCAGAAGAATAATGTCCCCATGTGTAAACCACACACGTGTACAAAGGGTGCTAAAAAAACAGAATAGCCTAAATAATCTTGAAAAAAGGTATCACTATTATGGCGGCCTCTGTAGCGTAATGGCTTAGACGCAGACGCTGGATTTACGACACGAAGATTCCGGGTTCGATTCCCGGTGAGTATTTGTTGTTTGTTGATGTGATTGAGCTACATACAATACCATGTACTATTATAATATATAAGATAAAACGTATGATATGATAAGATAACTGACCACAGATATTATAGTTAAGCACCTTGAAACATAGATTACGACTCTCACAATGGGGAAATGTCCTATAATTTTTAATTACGTGTGTGAATAGTAATGAATATTATTTGTAATTTTTCTCTGAGAAAAATAAAGTAATTAAATTCAGAAGATTACTCTTAAATAAAAATATTTAAAAACGAAGCTTATAAAAACGGATTGACCGCAAACGGATGCTTTAAAAGCACCCGTCTCCCAAGCGCACAAAAAGGGTCGTACTGAATATTAGTTGATGCGTGGAACCAGAGAAGTGGCTATGTACTTTTTCTACTATGTACTACTTCTGATAATTATATCGCGATTATGATATTTTTAAAATTAATTACGGACATAATAATTACAAAAATAACAAATTAAAATTTTCAATAACATCTAAAAAAAAAATTTTTTACTGTCCCTTAGTCTATTAGAGGAAACGCAAAAAATTGAGGTTTTTCACAAATATTCAAAAGATAAATCACAGAAAAAGCACGTAAATGTTTCTCATACCAAACTACATGTAATACCATATATTTTGACATGATATACCTAACCACAGAAATGACGAGACATGTTGAAACACAAGTTTCACAAATAGAGGAAATGCAAAGATTTTTTAACAAATATTTAAAAGATAAATCACAGATAAAGCACGTCAATGGATGACATACCAAGATATATGGAATACTATAACGTGTACATTGTACATTCACAATACACACATAACAGACCACAGAAGTGACGGGACATACTGTAACACAAAACACAACTTTAACAATTAGGGGAAACGCAAATAGAGGTGTTTTACAGCCATACAAATACTTTAATGTATTAAGTTTGATACATTTGTGTACGAGTATACTGAAATTGTAGCAACCAAGCATAATATGATACATTTTATATATTATTACATATTATTATGATTTAGTTGTTGTAGTTGCTGCGGAGTTTGTTAGTAGTTCTGAAGCTGCTCAATTTTGTTTTTGACGTGATAACGTCTAATAAATCAATAAACGCCGGCTGCACACACGAAAAAGCACGACTCATTGTCACGTTCCGCCTGAGCCGAGTGTGCAAGCGAGAGCGCGGAACAAGCGATAGAGAGGCACGATCGGCCTAAGCGTTCGGTTTGTGACGCATCTATCTCTCTTCTACTCAATCGGCCGATGCGTCCGAGTAGAAGGGAGACAGCAGCAGTACACGAGAAGAAAAAACTAAAAAAATGATAATTTATGGAAATGATTTAATTCAATTCATAAAAGTCTGCTATTTTTCATCAATGTTTTCTTATGACGTCATCACGTAAAAAATTATCGTCCGTAAACCTACTTTAAAGACAACCAAAAGTTTTTTTTCTCTATTTTAAACTTTCAACTATTGATTATATTTTAATGATTTGACTGCTTATGACGTTTATATACTGTTAATAAATCAAGAAAACTTGTAATTGGCTTCAATTTCTGATTTTCTTACTGTGTGCTTTTTTTCTCATTTATAAGTTGTATACAATAAAAATAAAACAGTATGTTATCTCCTAATAGTCTTTTTTCTCCATACAAGCCGCTTTGGCTTCATTGAAAATTGAACTTACAAATTTAAATATGTGCAAATATCATAACATTGCATAGATTACTTATTCAAATTGAAAAAAGAAAATCCTAGCACATTAATACAAATTTAACAATAGAATAACACATTTGAAGATTTTATATACATATAATCACTCCTTAAAGCTTAATTCTACATTCCGAAGCTCCATTCTCAACTCACTGAAGACTCGAGTTTTAACCAATGCATTCTACCCGTCCTAACTTATGGCGCGGAAACAATGACTCTGACCAAGCGATCCTCCCATAAATTGCAAGTAGCACAGAGGAGCATGGAGAGAATTATTCTTGGAATAACATTAAGAGATAGAAAAATGAACGATTGGATCCGACGCCAGACAAAGGTCTGCGACGTGGTGGAGCGAATTGCTTAGTTGAAGTGGAAATGAGCCGGTCATATAGCCAGAATAACGGACGACACACCGGATCGTCCCACCTCCACCCGCGACTGTTATAGAGTCCTTGGGGACTCTCTGTCAGTCACGCTATTTTATGCAGGACTTTAAATTCTTGCTGTTGCAAATGCATAAGCAAATTGCAGGGCCAAAGTTTCCAAGTGAAGTTAAGTCAAGAGGGCGACAGCATCGATCAAGTCAAAAGAAAATCATGATGCCGCCACCCTCACGATCCCTCAGTGTCTCCATATCAAAATTATCTTTTTTTTTCTTTTTTAATGCAAACAGTCAACAAAATATGCCGTAAAAGCTCAAAACATAATACAAAAGAACATAAGAAAAAAGGTGTACAAAAGGACATTGAAAAACACCGAGTACAAGTCACCCAAGGAAAGGATTCCGACAGCGGAGACAAAAGGGGGATCCCCGATCAAAGCACCCCCGTAGGAAAAGGACGGCACAAAAACCGACTTCGCCTCTAACCCACCAAGGAGCAAGGCACAGAGACGGCAGCCCGAAGCAACACACCTGGTTACCTCAAGTCTTCCCAACGCAGCACCCAGGCCCCCAACAAACCGCTGGAAGGCCCTGAAATTCTCCACATTCGCGAGACGGACGCAATAACGGACGACAGAGAGACCGAGAACCAGAGGTCTCAAGGACTTCCTTCGATACTGGATCAGGATGAGTGGAGGCGGGAGGAGGGGGCCTATGTCCAGCTGTGGACCTTCACGGGATTATTTGATGTCTTACACATAGAAAATAGGTAAAAGAAAGTAATAAGTTCTTGTGTACCACGTAATACTAACAGTTTTTTTTAATTTTATTGTTTACCTAATAATTCAGCATGAATTAGTAAGTACGAATATTTTTTAATAGCTAATATGCATAGGTTCCCTCTCACTAAATGAACATCTACTATCGCTGATTAAAAGTTAGTAGTCTAGTCATTACCGTATATTTTACAGCAAATTATCCTTATTGTGATACGCCAAGAAACTGTAAAAAATAAAAATACAGCCAAGACTAATTGTCATGGCTATTTCTCCTTAATTCTATCCTTTATCCGTCCCAATAGACCAACCCCCCGGGTCCCTAAATTGGGGACCCAATTTGGCTCGGCGCCCTGGCTCGGGCAGATAATATAATCAAGCCTACCGAAGTTAAGGTTAAAGATATACGGTGCCTTAATGCGTGAGTTGGGCCTTGCCGTAAACATAAGAAAACAGTTCCACCTATTTTGAGGTTAGAACTGGGTTGAATTCAGACTAAAATACCTCAAATTAAGGCTACATTTTGGTGAGTATTATGCGGGCATTGAGGTCATTCGGTCGACAATAATTATTATTCATTCATTTCATATATACCATATCCGCTCCCTATGTGGAGCATATGGAATCCACAAACTGCCTCCAGGCCAAGCGATCGGCCGCCAGCTCCCGCGCATCCTCCCAAGTCAAGTCCTCGTCCCGCAGCTCTGACGCAAACTGCCGACGAATTGTCAGCAGTGGACGACCGGGACGCCGAGAACCTGATGCCTTAAAAAATAGGCAAGCAATGGTTAAGGCTCTCGGGAGGCATACGTAGTATATGGCCTAGCCAGCTGAACGCCTTCGCCGGATGACAGTAGATACCAAGGGTTGCTGTGTCCGTTGCTTCACCTCTGTGTTCCTTACAAAGTCAAAACCACCGCACACCTAAAATTCTTCTAAGACACCTATTCTCAAAACTTACTATTCTGCTGTCTTGGGCCCTAGTTAGGTGCCACGATTCGCAGCCATAGAGAAGAACAGGTGTGATGCAGGAGTTATATAAAGGCGGCATTTTGTTTTAACCGAGTAAATATCCGATCTCCAGACAGCTTTCATACTGAGATCATTGGGACAATTCGCACGCTCGGGAAAACGCCATGCCTGATGGCCACTGGGTTCGGAACTTTTGCAGTATTAAGTGGTGATTTGCCGCTTCCAAAATTTCAGTTGCGTATTTTTGGCAGATTTTGTTAGGGCAAAAGAATAATTTCTTTGTGGCTTTTGCTTCTTTTTTTATGAAATAAAATTGAATCAAGCAAATTAAAAAAAATTTCGGTTTTTGCTTCCTAAAACTTTTAAAAGTTTTTTTCACAAGTTTTTTTTCTGCGTTTTTGAAAACCCCCGTAAAAAAAAATAA